>JBBPBR010001100.1:12756-137640 GCA_037974775.1 Cicer pinnatifidum
TTAGGTCATTTTCGTCCTCCCTAGGCTTATTCTTGTCCAATTACGGTTTTTTAACACATTTTGTGCATCCAATAGGTGTGTTTGTGTCATTGGATGATCAATTAGGTCATTTTCGTCCTCCCTAGGCATATTCTTGTCCCATTAGGGTTTTTAACCAATCTTGTGCATCCAATAGGTGTATTTGTGTCATTGGATGATCAATTAGATTATTTTCGTCCTCCCTAGGCTTATTCTAGTCCAATTAGAGTTTTTAACCAATCTTGTGCACCCAATAAGTTCATTTGTGTCATTGGATTAACATTTAGGTATTTTTCGTCCTCCCTAGGCATATTCTTGTCCAATTAGGGTTTTTAACCAATCTTGTGCATCCAATAAGTGTATTTGTGGTAGTGGATGATCAATTAGGTTATTTTCGTCCTCCCTAGGCATATTCTTGTCCAATTAGGGTTTCTAACCAATCTTGTGCATCCAATAGGTGTATTTGTGTCATTGGATGATCAATTAGGTTATTTTCGTCCTCCCTAGGCTTATTCTTGTCCAATTAGAGTTTTTAACCAATCTTGTGCATCCAATAAGTTAATTTGCGTCATTGAATTAACATTTAGGTCATTTTCGTCCTCCCTAGGCATATTCTTGTCCAATTAGGGTTTTTAACCAATCTTGTGCATCCAATAGGTGTGTTTTTGTCATTGGATGATCAATTAGGTCATTTTCGTCCTCCCTAGGCATATTCTTGTCCAATTAGGGTTTTTAACCAATTTTGTTCATCCAATAAGTTTGTTTATGTCATTGAATTAATATTTAGGTCATTTTCGTCCTCCCTAGGCATATTCTTGTCCAATTAAGGTTTTTAACCAATCTTGTGCATCCAATAGGTGTGTTTGTGTCATTGGATGATCAATTAGGTCATTTTCGTCCTCCCTAGCCTTATTCTTGTCCAATTAGGGTTTTTAACCAATCTTGTGCATCCAATAAGTTTGTTTGTTTCATTGAATTAATATTTAGGTCATTTTCGTCCTCCCTAGGCATATTCTTGTCCAATTAGGGTTTTTAACCAATCTTGTGCATCCAATAGGTGTGTTTGTGTCATTGGATGATCAATTAGGTCATTTTCGTCCTCCCTAGGCTTATTCTTGTCCAATTAGGGTTTTTAACCAATCTTGTGCATCCAATAGGTGTGTTTGTGTCATTGGAAGATCAATTAGGTCATTTTCGTCCTCCCTAGGCTTATTCTTGTCCAATAAGGGTTTTTAACCAATCTTGTGCATACAAAAAGTTTATTTGTGTCATTGGATGATCAATTAGGTCATTTTCGTCCTCCCTAGGCTTATTCATGTCCAATTAGGGTTTTTAACCAATCTTGTGCATCCAATAAGTTCATTTGTGTCATTGGATTAACATTTAGGTCATTTTCGTCCTCCCTAGGCATATTCTTGTCCAATTAGGGTTTTTAACCAATCTTGTGCATCCAATAGGTGTATTTGTGGTATTGGATGATCAATTAGGTTATTTTCGTCCTCCCTAGGCATATTCTTGTCCAATTAGGGTTTTTAACCAATTTTGTGCATCCAATAAGTTTGTCTGTTTCATTGAATTAATATTTAGGTCATTTTCGTCCTCCCTAGGCATATTCTTGTCCAATTAGGGTTTTTAACGAATCTTGTGCATCCAACAGGTGTGTTTGTGTCATTGGATGATCAATTAGGTCATTTTCCTCCTCCGTAGGCTTATTCTTGTCCAATTAGGGTTTTTAACCAATCTTGTGCATCCAATAAGTTGAGTTGTGTCATTGGATGATCAATTAGGTCATTTTCGTCCTCCCTAAGCTTATTCTTGTCCAATTAGGGTTATTAACCAATCTTGTGCGTCCAATAGGTGTGTTTGTTTCATTGGATGATCAATTTGGTCATTTTCGTCCTCCCTAGGCTTATTCTTGTCCAATTAGGGTTTTTAACCAATCTTGTGCATCCAATAGGTGTGTTTGTGGCAATGGATGATCAATTAGGTCATTTTCGTCCTCCCTAGGCTTATTCTTGTCCAATTACGGTTTTTTAACACATTTTGTGCATCCAATAGGTGTGTTTGTGTCATTGGATGATCAATTAGGTCATTTTCGTCCTCCCTAGGCATATTCTTGTCCCATTAGGGTTTTTAACCAATCTTGTGCATCCAATAGGTGTATTTGTGTCATTGGATGATCAATTAGATTATTTTCGTCCTCCCTAGGCTTATTCTAGTCCAATTAGAGTTTTTAACCAATCTTGTGCACCCAATAAGTTCATTTGTGTCATTGGATTAACATTTAGGTATTTTTCGTCCTCCCTAGGCATATTCTTGTCCAATTAGGGTTTTTAACCAATCTTGTGCATCCAATAAGTGTATTTGTGGTAGTGGATGATCAATTAAGTTATTTTCATCCTCCCTAGGCATATTCTTGTCCAATTAGGGTTTCTAACCAATCTTGTGCATCCAATAGGTGTGTTTGTGTCATTGGATGATCAATTAGGTTATTTTCGTCCTCCCTAGGCTTATTCTTGTCCAATTAGGGTTTTTAACCAATCTTGTGCATCCAATAGGGGTGTTTATGTCATTGGATGATCAATTAGGTCATTTTCGTCCTCCCTAGGCATATTCTTGTCCAATTAGGGTTTTTAACCAATCTTGTGCATCCAATAGGCGTGTTTGTGTCATTGGATGATCAATTAGGTCATTTTCGTCCTCCCTAGGCTTATTCTTGTCCAATTAGGGTTTTTAACCAATCTTGTGCATCCAATAGGCGTGTTTGTGTCATTGGATGATCAATTAGGTCATTTTCGTCCTCCCTAGGCTTTTTCTTGTCCAATTAGGGTTTTTAACGAATCTTGTGCATCCAATAAGTTCATTTGTGTCATTGGATTAACATTTAGGTCATTTTCGTCCTCCCTAGGCATATTCTTGTCCAATTAGGGTTTTTAACCAATCTTGTGCATCCAATAGGTGTGTTTGTGTCATTGGATGATCAATTAGGTCATTTTCGTCCTCCCTAGGCTTATTCTTGTCCAATTAGGGTTTTTAACAAATCTTGTGCATCCAATAAGTTCATTTGTGTCATTGGATGATCAATTAGGTCCTTTTCGTCCTTCCTAGGCATATTCTTTTCCAACTAGGGTTTTTAACCAGTCTTGTGCATCCAATAGGTGTGTTTGTGTCATTGGATGATCAATTAGGTCATTTTCGTCCTCCCAAGGCTTATTCTTGTCCAATTAGGGTTTTTAACCAATCTTGTGCATCCAATAAGTTCATTTGTGTCATTGGATGATCAATTAGGTCATTTTCGTCCTCCCTAGGCTTATTCTTGTCCAATTAGGGATTTTTACCAATCTTGTGCAGCCAATAGATGTGTTTGTGTCATTGGATGATCAATTAGGTCATTTTCGTCCTCCCTAGGCTTATTCTTGTCCAATTAGGGTTTTTAACCAATCTTGTGCATCCAATAGGTGTGTTTGTGTCATTGGATGATCAATTAGGTCATTTTCGTCCTCCCTAGACTTTTTCTTGTCCAATTAGGGTTTTTAACCAATCTTGTGCATCCAATAACTTTGTTTGTGTCATTGAATTAATATTTAGGTCATTTTCGTCCTCCCTAGGCATATTCTTTTCCAATTAGGGTTTTTAACCAATCTTGTGCATCCAATAGGTGTGTTTGTGTCATTGGATGATCAATTAGGTCATTTACGTCCTCCCTAGGCTTATTCTTGTCCAATTAGGGTTTTTAACCAATCTTGTGCATCCAATAACTTTTTTTGTGTCATTGAATTAATATTTAGGTCATTTTCGTCCTCCCTAGGCATATTCTTGTCCAATTAGGGTTTTTAACCAATCTTGTGCATCCAATAGGTGTGTTTGTGTCATTGGATGATCAATTAGGTCATTTTCGTCCTCCCTAGGCATATTCTTGTCCAATTAGGGTTTTTAACCAATCTTGTGCATCCAATAGGTGTGTTTGTGTCATTGGATGATCAATTAGGTCATTTTCGTCCTCCCTAGGCTTTTTCTTGTCCAATTTGGGTTTTTAATCGATCTTGTGCATCCAATAGGTGTGTTTGTGTCATTGGATGATCAATTAGGTCATTTTCGTCCTCCCTAGGCATATTCTTGTCCAATTAGGGTTTTTAACCAATCTTGTGCATCCAATAGGTGTGTTTGTGTCATTGGATGATCAATTAGGTCATTTTCGTCCTCCCTAGGCTTATTCTTGTCCAATTAGGGTTTTTAACCAATCTTGTGCATCCAATAGGTGTGTTTGTGTCATTGGATGATCAATTAGGTCATTTTCGTCCTCCCTAGGCTTATTCTTGTCCAATTACGGTTTTTAACCAATCTTGTGAATCCAATAAGTTTGTTTGTGTCATTGAATTAATATTCAGGTCATTTTCGTCCTCCCAAGGCATATTCTTGTCCAATTAGGGTTTTTAACCAATCTTGTGCATCCAATAGGTGTGTTTGTGTCATTGGATGATCAATTAGGTCATTTTCGTCCTCCCTAGGCTTATTCTTGTTCAATTAGGGTTTTTAACCAATCTTGTGCATCCAATAAGTTCATTTGTGTCATTGGATTCACATTTAGGTCATTTTCGTCCTCCCTAGGCATATTCTTGTCCAATTAGGGTTTTTAACCCATCTTGTGCATCCAATAGGTGTGTTTGTGTCCTTGGATGATCAATTAGGTCATTTTCGTCATCCCTAGGCTTATTCTTGTCCAATTAGGGTTTTTAACCAATCTTGTGCATCCAATAAGTTCATTTGTGTCATTGGATTAACATTTAGGTCATTTTCGTCCTCCCTAGGCATATTCTTGTCCAATTAGGGTTTTTAACCAATCTTGTGCATCCAATAGGTGTGTTTGTGTCATTGGATGATCAATTAGGTCATTTTCGTCCTCCCTAGGCTTATTCTTGTCCAATTAGGGTTTTTAACCAATCTTGTGCATCCAATAAGTTCATTTGTGTTATTGGATGATCAATTAGGTCATTTTCGTCCTCCCTAGGCATATTCTTGTCCAACTAGGGTTTTTAACCAATCTTGTTGATCCAATAGGTGTGTTTGTGTCATTGGATGATCAATTAGGTCATTTTCGTCCTCCCTAGGCTTATTCTTGTCCAATTAGGGTTTTTAACCAATCTTGAGCATCCAATAAGTTGAGTTGTGTCATTGGATTAACATTTAGGTCATTTTCGTCCTCCGTAGGCTTATTCTTGTCCAATTAGGGTTTTTAACCAATCTTGTGCATCCAATAAGTTCATTTGTGTCATTGGATTAACATTTAGGTCATTTTCGTCCTCCCTAGGCATATTCTTGTCCAATTAGGGTTTTTAACCAATCTTGTGCATCCAATAGGTGTGTTTGTGTCATTGGATGATCAATTAGGTCATTTTCGTCCTCCCTAGGCTTATTCTTGTCCAATTAGGGTTTTTAACCAATCTTGTGCATCCAATAGGTGTGTTTGTGTCATTGGATGATCAATTAGGTCATTTTCGTCCTCCCTAGGCTTATTCTTGTCCAATTAGGGTTTTTAACCAATCTTGTGCTTCCAATAAGTTGAGTAGTGTCATTGGATTAACATTTAGGTCATTTTTGTCCTCCCTTGGTTTATTCTTGTCCAATTAGGGTTTTTAACCAATCTTGTGCATCCAATAAGTTTGTTTGTGTCATTGGATTATCAATTAGGTCATTTTCGTCCTCCCTAGGCTTATTTTTGTCCAATTAGGGTTTTTAACCAATCTTGTGCATCCAATAAGTTTGTTTGTGTCATTGAATTAATATTTAGGTCATTTTCGTCCTCCCTAGGCATCATCTTGTCCAATTAGGATTTTTAACCAATCTTTTGCATCCAATAGGTGTATTTGTGTCATTGGATGATCAATTAGGTCATTTTCGTCCTCCCTAGGTTTATTCTTGTCCAATTAGGGTTTTTAATTAATCTTGTGCATCCAAAAACTTTGTTTGTGTCATTAAATTAATATTTAGGTCATTTTCGTCCTCCCTAGGCATATTCTTGTCCAATTAGGGTTTTTAACCAATCTTGTGCATCCAATAGGTGTGTTTGTGTCATTGGATGATCAATTAGGTCATTTTCGTCCTCCCTAGGCTTATTCTTGTCCAATTAGGGTTTTTAACCAATCTTGTGCATCCAATAGGTGTGTTTGTGTCATTGGATGATCAATTAGGTCATTTTCGTCCTCCCTAGGCTTATTCTTGTCCAATTAGGGTTTTTAACCAATCTTGTGCATCCAATAGGTGTGTTTGTGTCATTGGATGATCAATTAGGTCATTTTCATCCTCCCTAGGCTTATCCTTGTCCAATTAGGGTTTTTAACCAATGTTGTGCATCCAATAAGTTCGTTTGTGTCATTGAATTAACATTTAGGTCATTTTTGTCCTCCCTAGGTATATTCTTGTCCAATTAGGGTTTTTAACCAATCTTGTGCATCCAATAGGTGTGTTTGTGTCATTGGATGATCAATTAGGTCATTTTCGTCCTCCCTAGGCTTATTCTTGTCCAATTAGGGTTTTTAACCAATCTTGTGCATCCAATAACTTTGTTTGTGTCATCGAATTAATATTTAGGTCATTTTCATCCTCCCTAGGCATATTCTTGTCCAATTAGGGTTTTTAACCAATCTTGTGCATCCAATAGGTGTGTTTGTGTCATTGGATGATCAATTAGGTCATTTTCGTCCTCCCTAGGCTTATTCTTGTCCAATTAGGGTTTTTAACCAATCTTGTGCATCCAATAGGTGTGTTTGTGTCATTGGATGATCAATTAGGTCATTTTCGTCCTCCCTAGGCTTATTCTTGTCCAATTAGGGTTTTTAACCAATCTTGTGCATCCAATAGGTGTGTTTGTGTCATTGGATGATCAATTAGGTCATTTTCGTCCTTTCTATGCTTATTTTTGTCCAATTAGGGTTTTTAAGCAATCTTGTGCATCCAATAAGTTCATTTGTGTCATTGGATGATCAATTAGGTCATTTTCGTCCTCCCTAGGCATATTCTTGTCCAACTAGGGTTTCTAACCAATCTTGTGCTTCCAATAGATGTGTTTGTGTCATTGGATGATCAATTAGGTCATTTTCGTCCTCCCTAGGCTTATTCTTGTCCAATTAGGGTTTTTAACCAATCTTGTGCATCCAATAGGTGTGTTTGTGTCATTGGATGATCAATTAGGTCATTTTCGTCCTCCCTAGGCTTATTCTTGTCCAATTAGGGTTTTTAACCAATCTTGTGCATCCAATAGGTGTGTTTGTGTCATTGGATGATCAATTAGGTCATTTTCGTCCTCCCTAGGCTTATTCTTGTCCAATTAGGGTTTTTAACCAATCTTGTGCATCCAATAAGTTCATTTGTGTCATTGGATGATCAATTAGGTCATTTTCGTCCTTCCTAGGCATATTCTTGATCAACTAGGGTTTTAAACCAATCTTGTGCATCCAATAGGTGTGTTTGTGTCATTGGATGATCAATTAGGTCATTTTCGTCCTCCCTAGGCTTATTCTTGTCCAATTAGGGTTTTTAACCAATCTTGTGCATCCAATAGGTGTGTTTGTGTCATTGGATGATCAATTAGGTCATTTTCGTCCTCCCTAGGCTTATTCTTGTCCAATTAGGGTTTTTAACCAATCTTGTGCATCCAATAGGTGTGTTTGTGTCATTGGATGATCAATTAGGTCATTTTCGTCCTCCCTAGGCTTATTCTTGTCCAATTAGGGTTTTTAACCAATCTTGTGCATCCAATAGGTGTGTTTGTGTCATTGGATGATCAATTAGGTCATTTATCGTCCTCCCTAGGCTTATTCTTGTCCAATTAGGGTTTTTAACCAATCTTGTGCATCCAATAGGTTGAGTTGTGTCATTGGATTAACATTTAGGTCATTTTCGTCCTCCCTAGGCATATTCTTGTCCAATTAGGGTTTTTAACCAATCTTGTGCATCCAATAGGTGTGTTTGTGTCATTGGATGATCAATTAGGTCATTTTCGTCCTCCCTAGGCTTATT
This sequence comes from Cicer pinnatifidum, assembly GCA_037974775.1. Taxonomy (NCBI): domain Eukaryota; kingdom Viridiplantae; phylum Streptophyta; class Magnoliopsida; order Fabales; family Fabaceae; genus Cicer; species Cicer pinnatifidum. The sequence continues at coordinate 20,791 of JBBPBR010001100.1, forward strand.
CTTGTCCAATTAGGGTTTTTAACCGATCTTGTGCATCCAATAGATGTGTTTGTGTCATTGGATGATCAATTAAGTCATTTTCGTCCTGCCTAGGTATATTCTTGTCCAATTAGAGTTTTTAACCAATCTTGTGGATCCAATAGTTGTGTTTGTGTCATTGGATGATCAATTAGGTCATTGTCGTCCTCCCTTTGCATATTCTTGTCCAATTAGGGTTTTTAACCAATCTTGTGCTTCCAATAGATGTGTTTGTGTCATTGGATGATCAATTAGGTCATTTTCGTCCTCCCTAGGCATATTCTTGTCCAATTAGGGTTTTTAACCAATCTTGTGCATCCAATAGGTGTGTTTGTGTCATTGGATGATCAATTAGGTCATTTTCGTCCTCCCTAGGCTTATTCTTGTCCAATTAGGGTTTTTAACCAATCTTGTGCATCCAATAAGTTGAGTTGTGTCATTGAATTGACATTTAGGTCATTTTCGTCCTCCCTAGGCTTATTCTTGTCCAATTAGGGTTTTTAACCAATCTTGTGCTTCCAATAAGTGTGTTTGTCTCATTGGATGATCAATTAGGTCATTTTCGTCCTCCCTAGGCTTATTCTTGTTTAATTAGGGTTTTTAACCAATCTTGTGCATCCAATAGGTGTGTTTGTGTCATTGGATGATCAATTAGGTCATTTTCGTCCTCCCTAGGCTTATTCTTGTCCAATTAGGGTTTTTAACCGATCTTTAGCATCCAATAGGTGTGTTTGTGTCATTGGATGATCAATTAGGTCATTTTCGTCCTCTCTAGGCATATTCTTGTCCAATTAGGGTTTTTAACCAATCTTGTGCATCCAATAGGTGTGTTTGTGTCATTGGATGATCAATTAGGTCATTTTCGTACTCCCTAGGCTTATTCTTGTCCAATTAGGGTTTTTAACCGATCTTGTGCATCCAATAGGTGTGTTTGTGTCATTGCATGATCAATTAAGTCATTTTCGTCCTCCCTAGGCATATTCTTGTCCAATTAGGGTTTTTAACCAATCTTGTGCATCCAATAGGTGTATTTGTGGTAGTGGATGATCAATTAGGTTATTTTCGTCCTCCTTAGGCATATTCTTGTCCAATTAGGGTTTTTAACCAATCTTGTGCATCCAATAGGTGTATTTGTGTCATTGGATGATCAATTAGGTTATTCTCGTCCTCCCTAGGCTTATTCTTGTCCAATTAGAGTTTTTAACCAATCTTATGCATCCAATAAGTTCATTTGTGTCATTGGATTAACATTTAGGTCATTTTCGTCCTCCCTAGGCATATTCTTGTCCAATTAGGGTTTTTAACCAATCTTGTGCATCCAATAGGTGTATTTGTGTCATTGGATGATAATTTAGGTTATTTTCGTCCTCCCTAGGCTTATTCTTGTCCAATTAGGGTTTTTAACCAATCTTGTGCATCCAATAGGTGTGTTTGTGTCATTGGATGATCAATTAGGTCATTTTCGTCCTCCCTAGGCATATTCTTGTCCAATTAGGGTTTTTAACCAATCTTGTGCATCCAATAAGTTTGTCTGTTTCATTGAATTAATATTTAGGTCATTTTCGTCCTCCCTAGGCATATTCTTGTCCAATTAGGGTTTTTAACGAATCTTGTGCATCCAATAGGTGTGTTTGTGTCATTGGATGATCAATTAGGTCATTTTCCTCCTCCGTAGGCTTATTCTTGTCCAATTAGGGTTTTTAACCAATCTAGTGCATCCAATAAGTTGAGTTGTGTCATTGGATGATCAATTAGATTATTTTCGTCCTCCCTAGGCTTATTCTTGTCCAATTAGAGTTTTTAACCAATCTTGTGCATCCAATAATTTCATTTGTGTCATTGGATTAACATTTAGGTATTTTTCGTCCTCCCTAGGCATATTCTTGTCCAATTAGGGTTTTTAACCAATCTTGTGCATCCAATAAGTGTATTTGTGGTAGTGGATGATCAATTAGGTTATTTTCGTCCTCCCTAGGCATATTCTTGTCCAATTAGGGTTTCTAACCAATCTTGTGCATCCAATAGGTGTATTTGTGTCATTGGATGATCAATTAGGTTATTTTCGTCCTCCCTAGGCTTATTCTTGTCCAATTAGAGTTTTTAACCAATCTTGTGCATCCAATAAGTTAATTTGCGTCATTGAATTAACATTTAGGTCATTTTCGTCCTCCCTAGGCATATTCTTGTCCAATTAGGGTTTTTAACCAATCTTGTGCATCCAATAGGTGTGTTTGTGTCATTGGATGATCAATTAGGTCATTTTCGTCCTCCCTAGGCATATTCTTGTCCAATTCGGGTTTTTAACCAATCTTGTGCATCCAATAAGTTTGTTTGTTTCATTGAATTAATATTTAGGTCATTTTCGTCCTCCCTAGGCATATTCTTGTCCAATTAGGGTTTTTAACGAATCTTGTGCATCCAATAGGTGTGTTTGTGTCATTGGACGATCAATTAGGTCATTTTCGTCCTCCGTAGGCTTATTCTTGTCCAATTAGGGTTTTTAACCAATCTTGTGCATCCAATAAGTTGAGTTGTGTCATTGGATGATCAATTAGGTCATTTTCGTCCTCCCTAAGCTTATTCTTGTCCAATTAGGGTTATTAACCAATCTTGTGAGTCCAATAGGTCTGTTTGTGTCATTGGATGATCAATTTGGTCTTTTTCGTCCTCCTTAGGCTTATTCTTGTCCAATTAGGGTTTTTAACCAATCTTGTGCATCCAATAAGTTGAGTTGTGTCATTGGATTAACATTTAGGTCATTTTTGTCCTCCCTAGGCTTATTCTGGTCCAGTTAGGGTTTTTAACCAATCCTGTGCATCCAATAAGTTCATTTGTGTCATTGGATAATCAATTAGGTCATTTTCGTCCTCCCTAGGCATATTCTTGTCCAATTAGGGTTTTTAACCAATCTTGTGCATCCAATAGGTGTGTTTGTGTCATTGGATGATCAATTAGGTCATTTTCGTCCTCCCTAGGCTTATTCTTGTCCAATTAGGGTTTTTAACCGATCTTGTGCATCCAATAGATGTGTTTGTGTCATTGGATGATCAATTAAGTCATTTTCGTCCTGCCTAGGTATATTCTTGTCCAATTAGAGTTTTTAACCAATCTTGTGGATCCAATAGTTGTGTTTGTGTCATTGGATGATCAATTAGGTCATTGTCGTCCTCCCTTTGCATATTCTTGTCCAATTAGGGTTTTTAACCAATCTTGTGCTTCCAATAGATGTGTTTGTGTCATTGGATGATCAATTAGGTCATTTTCGTCCTCCCTAGGCATATTCTTGTCCAATTAGGGTTTTTAACCAATCTTGTGCATCCAATAGGTGTGTTTGTGTCATTGGATGATCAATTAGGTCATTTTCGTCCTCCCTAGGCTTATTCTTGTCCAATTAGGGTTTTTAACCAATCTTGTGCATCCAATAGGTGTGTTTGTGTAATTGGATGATCAATTAAGTCATTTTCATCCTCCCTAGGCTTATTCTTGTCCAATTAGGGTTTTTAACCAATCTTGTGCATCCAATAAGTTGAGTTGTGTCATTGGATTAACATTTAGGTCATTTTCGTTCTCCCTACGCTTATTCTTGTCCAATTAGGGTTTTTAACCAATCTTGTGCATCCAATAGGTGTGTTTGTATCATTGGATGATCAATTAGGTCATTTTCGTCCTCCCTAGGCATATTCTTGTCCAATTAGGGTTTTTAACCAATCTTGTGCATCCAATAGGTGTATTTGTGTCATTGGATGATCAATTAGGTCATTTTCGTCCTCCGTAGGCTTATTCTTGTCCAATTAGGGTTTTTAACCAATCTTGTGCATCCAATAAGTTGAGTTGTGTCATTGGATGATCAATTAGGTCATTTTCGTCCTCCCTAAGCTTATTCTTGTCCAATTAGGGTTATTAACCAATCTTGTGCGTCCAATAGGTGTGTTTGTTTCATTGGATGATCAATTTGGTCATTTTCGTCCTCCCTAGGCTTATTCTTGTCCAATTAGGGTTTTTAACCAATCTTGTGCATCCAATAGGTGTGTTTGTGGCAATGGATGATCAATTAGGTCATTTTCGTCCTCCCTAGGCTTATTCTTGTCCAATTACGGTTTTTAACACATTTTGTGCATCCAATAGGTGTGTTTGTGTCATTGGATGATCAATTAGGTCATTTTCGTCCTCCCTAGGCATATTCTTGTCCAATTAGGGTTTTTAACCAATCTTGTGCATCCAATAGGTGTATTTGTGTCATTGGATGATCAATTAGATTATTTTCGTCCTCCCTAGGCTTATTCTTGTCCAATTAGAGTTTTTAACCAATCTTGTGCACCCAATAAGTTCATTTGTGTCATTGGATTAACATTTAGGTATTTTTCGTCCTCCCTAGGCATATTCTTGTCCAATTAGGGTTTTTAACCAATCTTGTGCATCCAATAAGTGTATTTGTGGTAGTGGATGATCAATTAGGTTATTTTCGTCCTCCCTAGGCATATTCTTGTCCAATTAGGGTTTCTAACCAATCTTGTGCATCCAATAGGTGTATTTGTGTCATTGGATGATCAATTAGGTTATTTTCGTCCTCCCTAGGCTTATTCTTGTCCAATTAGAGTTTTTAACCAATCTTGTGCATCCAATAAGTTAATTTGCGTCATTGAATTAACATTTAGGTCATTTTCGTCCTCCCTAGGCATATTCTTGTCCAATTAGGGTTTTTAACCAATCTTGTGCATCCAATAGGTGTGTTTTTGTCATTGGATGATCAATTAGGTCATTTTCGTCCTCCCTAGGCATATTCTTTTCCAATTAGGGTTTTTAACCATTCTTGTGCATCCAATAGGTGTGTTTGTGGCAATGGATGATCAATTAGGTCATTTTTGTCCTCCCTAGGCTTATTCTTGTCCAATTAGGGTTTTTAACCAATCTTGTGTATCCAATAGGTGTGTTTGTGTCATTGGATGATCAATTAGGTCATTTTCGTCCTCCCTAGGCTAATTCTTGTCCAGTTAGGGTTTTTAACCAATTTTGTGCATCCAATAGTTGTGTTTATGTCATTGGATGATCAATTAGGTTATTTTCGTCCTCCCTAGGCATATTCTTGTCCAATTAGGGTTTTTAACCAATCTTGTGCATCCAATAGGTGTGTTTGTGGCAATGGATGATCAATTAGGTCATTTTCGTCCTCCCTAGGCATATATTCTTGTCCAATTAGGGTTTTTAACCAATCTTGTGTATCCAATAGGTGTGTTTGTGTCATTGGATGATCAATTAGGTCATTTTAATCCTCTCTAGGCTTATTCTTGTCCAATTAGAGTTTTTAACCAATCTTGTGCATCCAATAACTTTGTTTGTGTCATTGAATTAATATTTAGGTCATTTTCGTCCTCCCTAAGCATATTCTTGTCCAATTATGGTTTTTAACCAATCTTGTGCATCCAATAGGAGTGTTTGTGTCATTGGATGATCAATTAGGTCATTTTCGTCCTCCCTAGGCTTATTCTTGTCCAATTAGGGTTTTTAACCAATCTTGTGCATCCAATAGGTGTGTTTGTGGCAATGGATGATCAATTAGGTCATTTTCGTCCTCCCTAGGCTTATTCTTGTCCAATTAGGGTTTTTATCCAATCTTGTGTATCCAATAGGTGTGTTTGTGTCATTGGATGATCAATTAGGTCATTTTCGTCCTCCCTAGGCTTATTCTTGTCCAGTTAGAGTTTTTAACCAATCTTGTGCATCCAATAACTTTGTTTGTGTCATTGAATTAATATTTAGGTCATTTTCTTCCTCCCTAGGCATATTCTTGTCCAATTAGGGTTTTTAACCAATCTTGTGCATCCAATAGATGTGTTTGTGTCATTGGATGATCAATTAGGTCATTTTCGTCCTCCCTAGGCTTATTCTTGTCCAATTAGGGTTTTTAACCAATCTTGTGCATCCAATGAGTTTGTTTGTGTCATTGAATTAATATTTAGGTCATTTTCGTCCTCCCTAGGCATATTCTTGTCCAATTAGGGTTTTTAACCAATCTTGTGCATCCAATAGGTGCGTTTGTGGCAATGGATGATCAATTAGGTCATTTTCGTCCTCCCTAGGCTTATTCTTGTCCAATTAGGGTTTTTAACCAATCTTGTGCATCCAATAGGTGTCTTTGTGTCATTGGATGATCAATTAGGTCATTTTCGTCCTCCCTAGGCTTATTCTTGTCCAATTAGGGTTTTTAACCAATCTTGTGCATCCAATAGGTGTGTTTGTGTCATTGGATGATCAATTAGGTCATTTTCGTCCTCCCTAGGCATATTCTTGTCCAATTTGGGTTTTTAACCAATCTTGTTCATCCAATAAGTTCATTAGTGTCATTGGATGATCAATTAGGTCATTTTCGTCCTCCCTAGGCATATTCTTGTCCAATTAGGGTTTTTAACCAATCTTGTTCATCCAATAGGTGTGTTTGTGTGATTGGATGATCAATTAGGTCATTTTCGTCCTCACTAGGCTTATTCTTGTCCAATTAGGGTTTTTAACCAATCTTGTACATCCAATAAGTTCATTTGTGTCATTGGATTAACATTTAGGTCATTTTCGTCCTCCCTAGGCATATTCTTGTCCAATTAGGGTTTTTAACCAATCTTGTGCATCCAATAGGTGTGTTTGTGTCATTGGATGATCAATTAGGTCAGTTTCGTCCTCCCTAGGCTTATTCTTGTCCAATTAGGGTTTTTAACCAATCTTGTGCATCCAATAAGTTCATTTATGTCATTGGATTAACATTTAGGTCATTTTCGTTCTCCCTAGGCTTATTCTTGTCCAATTAGGGTTTTTAACCAATCTTGTGCATCCAATAGGTGTGTTTGTGTCATTGGATGATCAATTAGGTCATTTTCGTCCTCCCTAGGCTTATTCTTGTCCAATTAGGGTTTTTAACCAATCTTGTGCATCCAATAGGTGTGTTTGTGTCATTGGATGATCAATTAGGTCATTTTCGTCCTCCCTAGGCTTATTCTTGTCCAATTAGGGTTTTTAACCAATCTTGTGCATCCAATAGGTGTGTTTGTGTCTTTGGATGATCAATTAGGTCATTTTCGCCCTCCGTAGGCCTATTCTTGTCCAATTAGGGTTTTTAACCAATCTATTGCATCCGATAAGTTTGTTTGTGTCATTGAATTAATATTTAGGTCATTTTCGTCTTCCCTAGGCATATTCTTGTCCAATTAGGGTTTTTAACCAATCTTGTGCATCCAATAGGTGTGTTTGTGTCATTGGATGATCAATTAGGTCATTTTCGTCCTCCCTAGGCTTATTATTGTCCAATTAGGGTTTTTAACTAATCTTGTGCATCCAATAAGTTCATTTGTGTCATTGGATGATAAATTAGGTCACTTTTGTCCTCCCTAGGCATATTCTTGTCCAATTAGGGTTTTTAACCAATCTTGTGCATCCAATAGGTGTGTTTGTGTCATTGGATGATCAATTAGGTCATTTTCGTCCTCCCTAGGCTTATTCTTGTCCAATTAGGGTTTTTAACCAATCTTGTGCATCCAATAGGTGTGTTTGTGTCATTGGATGATCAATTAGGTCATTTTCGTCCTCCCTAGGCATATTCTTGTCCAACTAGGGTTTCTAACCAATCTTGTGCATCCAATAGGTGTGTTTGTGTCATTGGATGATCAATTAGGTCATTTTCGTCCTCCCTAGGCTTATTCTTGTCCAATTAGGGTTTTTAACCAATCTTGTGCATCCGATAAGTTTGTTTGTGTCATTGAAATAATATTTAGGTCATTTTCGTCCTCCCTAGGAATATTCTTGTCCAATTAGTGTTTTTAACCAATCTTGTGCATCCAATAGGTGTGTTTGTGTCATTGGATGATCAATTAGGTCATTTTCGTCCTCCCTAGGCATATTCTTGTCCAATTAGGGTTTTTTTCCAATCTTGTGCATCCAATAGGTGTGTTTGTGTCATTGGATGATCAATTAGGTCATTTTCGTCCTCCCTAGGCTTATTCTTGTCCAATTAGGGTTTTTAACCAATCTTGTGCATCCAATAGGTGTGTTTGTGTCATTGGATGATCAATTAGGTCATTTTCGTCCTCCCTAAGCTTATTCTTGTCCAATTAGGGTTTTTAACCAATCTTGTGCATCCAATAAGTTCATTTGTGTCATTGGATTAACATTTAGGTCATTTTCGTCCTCCCTAGGCATATTCTTGTCCAATTAGGGTTTTTAACCAATCTTGTGCACGCAATAGGTGTGTTTGTGTCATTGGATGATCAATTAGGTCATTTTCGTCCTCCCTAGGCTTATTCTTGTCCAATTAGGGTTTTTAACCAATCTTGTGCATCCAATAAGTTCATTTGTGTCATTGGATGATCAATTAGATCATTTTCGTCCTCCCTAGGCTTATTCTTGTCCAATTAGAGTTTTTAACCGATCTTGTGCATCCAATAGGTGTGTTTGTGTCATTGGATGATCAATTAGGTTATTTTCGTCCTCCCTAGGCTTATTCTTGTCCAATTAGAGTTTTTAACCAATCTTGTGCATCCAATAGGTGTGTTTGTGTCATTGGATGATCAATTAGGTCATTTTCGTCCTCCCTAGGCTTATTCTTGTCCAATTAGGGTTTTTAACCAATCTTGTGCATCCAATAGGTGTGTTTGTGTCATTGGATGATCAATTAGGTCATTTTCGTCCTCCATAGGCTTATTCTTGTCCAATTAGGGTTTTTAACCAATCTTGTGCATCCAATAAGTTGAGTTGTGTCATTGGATTAACATTTAGGTCATTTTCGTCCTCCCTAGGCTTATTCTTGTCCAATTAGAGTTTTTAACCAATCTTGTGGATCCAATAGGTGTGTTTGTGTCATTGGATGATCAATTAGGTCATTTTCGTCCTACCTAGACATATTCTTGTCCGATTAGGGTTTTTAACCAATCTTGTGCATCCAATAGGTGTGTTTGTGTCATTGGATGATCAATTAGGTCATTTTCGTCCTCCCTTGGCTTATTCTTGTCCAATTAGGGTTTTTAACCAATCTTGTGCATCCAATAGGTGTGTTTGTGTCATTGGATGACCAATTAGGTCATTTTCGTCCTCCCTAGGCTTATTCTTGTCCAATTAGGGTTTTTAACAATTCTTGTGCATCCAATAGGTGTGTTTGTGGCAATGGATGATCAATTAGGTCATTTTCGTCCTCCCTAGGCATATTCTTGTCCAATTAGGGTTTTTAACCAATCTTGTGCATCCAATAGGTGTGTTTGTGTCATTGGATGATCAATTAGGTCATTTTCGTCCTCCCTAGGCTTATTCTTGTCCAATTAGGGTTTTTAACCAATCTTGTGCATCCAATAGGTGTGTTTGTGTCATTGGATGATCAATTGGGTCATTTTCTTCCTCCCTAGGAATATTTTTATCCAATTAGGGTTTTTAACAAATCTTGTGCATCCAATAGGTTTGTTTGTTTCATTGAATTAATATTTAGGTCATTTTTGTCCTCTCTAGGCATATTCTTGTCCAATTAGGGTTTTTAACCAATCTTGTGCATCCAATAAGTTTGTTTGTGTCAATGAATTAATATTTAGGTCATTTTTGTCCTCCCTAGGCATATTCTTGTCCAATTAGGGTTTTTAACCAATCTTGTGCATCCAATAGGTGTGTTTGTGTCATTGGATGATCAATTAGGTCATTTTCGTCCTCCCTAGGCTTATTCTTGTCCAATTAGGGTTTTTAACCGATCTTGTGCATCCAATAGATGTGTTTGTGTCATTGGATGATCAATTAAGTCATTTTCGTCCTGCCTAGGTATATTCTTGTCCAATTAGAGTTTTTAACCAATCTTGTGGATCCAATAGTTGTGTTTGTGTCATTGGATGATCAATTAGGTCATTGTCGTCCTCCCTTTGCATATTCTTGTCCAATTAGGGTTTTTAACCAATCTTGTGCTTCCAATAGATGTGTTTGTGTCATTGGATGATCAATTAGGTCATTTTCGTCCTCCCTAGGCATATTCTTGTCCAATTAGGGTTTTTAACCAATCTTGTGCATCCAATAGGTGTGTTTGTGTCATTGGATGATCAATTAGGTCATTTTCGTCCTCCCTAGGCTTATTCTTGTCCAATTAGGGTTTTTAACCAATCTTGTGCATCCAATAGGTGTGTTTGTGTCATTGGATGATCAATTAGGTCATTTTCGTCCTCCATAGGCATATTCTTGTCCAATTAGGGTTTTTAACCAATCTTGTGCATCCAATAAGTTTGTCTGTTTCATTGAATTAATATTTAGGTCATTTTCGTCCTCCCTAGGCAAATTCTTGTCCAATTAGGGTTTTTAACCAATCTTGTGCATCCAATAGTTGTATTTGTGTCATTGGATGATCAATTAGGTCATTTTCGTCCTCCGTAGGCTTATTCTTGTCCAATTAGGGTTTTTAACCCATCTTGTGCATCCAATAAGTTGAGTTGTGTCATTGGATGATCAATTAGGTCATTTTCATCCTCCCTAAGCTTATTCTTGTCCAATTAGGGTTATTAACCAATCTTGTGCGTCCAATAGGTGTGTTTGTGTCATTGGATGATCAATTTGGTCATTTTCGTCCTCCTTAGGCTTATTCTTGTCCAATTAGGGTTTTTAACCAATCTTGTGCATCCAATAAGTTGAGTTGTGTCATTGGATTAACATTTCGGTCATTTTTGTCCTCCCTAGGCTTATTCTTGTCCAATTAGGGTTTTTAACCAATCTTGTGCATCCAATAGGTGTATTTGTGGTATTGGATGATCAATTAGGTTGTTTTCGTCCTCCCTAGGCATATTCTTGTCCAATTAGGGTTTTTAACCAATCTTGTACATCCAATAGGTGTGTTTGTGTCATTGGATGATCAATTAGGTCATTTTCGTCCTTCCTAGGCATATTCTTGTCCAATTAGGGTTTTTAACCAATCTTGTGCATCCAATAAGTTTGTCTGTTTCATTGAATTAATATTTAGGTCATTTTCGTCCTCCCTAGGCATATTCTTGTCCAATTAGGGTTTTTAACGAATCTTGTGCATCCAATAGGTGTGTTTGTGTCATTGGATGATCAATTAGGTCATTTTCCTCCTCCGTAGGCTTATTCTTGTCCAATTAGGGTTTTTCACCAATCTTGTGCATCCAATAAGTTGAGTTGTGTCATTGGATGATCAATTAGGTCATTTTCGTCCTCCCTAAGCTTATTCTTGTCCAATTAGGGTTATTAACCAATCTTGTGCGTCCAATAGGTGTGTTTGTTTCATTGGATGATCAATTTGGTCATTTTCGTCCTCCCTAGGCTTATTCTTGTCCAATTAGGGTTTTTAACCAATCTTGTTCATCCAATAGGTGTGTTTGTGTCATTGGATGATCAATTAGGTCATTTTCGTCCTCCATAGGCTTATTCTTGTGCAATTATGGTTTTTAACCAATCTTGTGCATCCAATAGGTGTGTTTGTGTCATTGGATGATCAATTAGGTCTTTTTCGTCCTCCATAGGCTTGTTCTTGTCCAATTAGGGTTTTAAACCAATCTTGTGCATCCAATAGGTGTATTTGTGTCATTGGATGATCAATTAGGTTATTTTCGTCCTCCCTAGGCTTATTCTTGTCCAATTAGAGTTTTTAACCAATCTTGTGCATCCAATAAGTTCATTTGTGTCATTGGATTAACATTTAGGTCATTTTCGTCCTCCCTAGGCATTTTCTTGTCCAATTAGGGTTTTTAACCAATCTTGTGCATCCAATAGGTGTATTTGTGGTATTCGATGATCAATTAGGTTATTTTCGTCCTCCCTAGGCATATTCTTGTCCAATTAGGGTTTTCAACCAATCTCGTGCATCCAATAGGTGTGTTTGTGTCATTGGATGATCAATTAGGTCATTTTCATCCTCCCTAGGCATATTCTTGTCCAATTAGGGTTTTTAACCAATCTTGTGCATCCAATAAGTTTGTCTGTTTCATTGAATTAATATTTAGGTCATTTTCGTCCTCCCTAGGCATATTCTTGTCCAATTAGGGTTTTTAACGAATCTTGTGCATCCAATAGGTGTGTTTGTGTCATTGATTGATCAATTAGGTCATTTTCCTCCTCCGTAGGCTTATTCTTGTCCAATTAGGGTTTTTAACCAATCTTGTGCATCCAATAAGTTGAGTTGTGTCATTGGATGATCAATTAGGTCATTTTCGTCCTCCCTAAGCTTATTCTTGTCCAATTAGGGTTATTAACCAATCTTGTGCATCCAATAGGTGTGTTTGTTTCATTGGATGATCAATTTGGTCATTTTCGTCCTCCCTAGGCTTATTCTTGTCCAATTAGGGTTTTTATCCAATCTTGTGCATCCAATTGGTGTGTTTGGGGCAATGGATGATCAATTAGGTCTTTTTCGTCCTCCCTAGGCTTATTCTTGTCCAATTAGGGTTTTTAACCCATTTTGTGCATCCAATAGGTGTGTTTGTGTCATTGGATGATCAATTAGGTCATTTTCGTCCTCCCTAGGCATATTCTTGTCCAATTAGGGTTTTTAACCAATCTTGTGCATCCAATAAGTTTGTCTGTTTCATTGAATTAATATTTAGGTCATTTTCGTCCTCCCTAGGCATATTCTTGTCAAATTAGGGTTTTTAACGAATCTTGTGCATCCAATAGGTGTGTTTGTGTCATTGGATGATCAATTAGGTCATTTTCCTTCTCCCTAGGCTTATTCTTGTCCAATTAGGGTTTTTAACCAATCTTGTGCATCGAATAAGTTGAGTTGTGTCATTGGATTAACATTTAGGTCATTTTCGTCATCCCTAGGCTTATTCTTGTCCAATTAGGGTTTTTAACCAATCTTGTGCATCCAATAGGTGTGTTTGTGTCATTGGATGATCAATTAGGTCATTTTCGTCCTCCCTAGGCTTATTCTTGTCCAATTAGGGTTTTTAACAAATCTTGTGCATCCAATAAGTTCATTTGTGTCATTGGATGATCAATTAGGTCATTTTCGTCCTCCCTAGGCATATTCTTGTACAACTATGGTTTTTAACCAATCTTGTGCATCCAATAAGTTCATTTGTTTCATTGGATGATCAATTAGGTCATTTTCGTCCTCCCTAGGCATATTCTTGTCCAACTAGGGTTTTTAACCAATCTTGTGCATCCAATAGGTGTGTTTGTGTCATTGGATGATCAATTAGGTCATTTTCGTCCTCCCTAGGCTTATTCTTGTCCAATTAGGGTTTTTAACCAATCTTGTGCATCCAATAGGTGTGTTTGTGTCATTGGATGATCAATTAGGTTATTTTCGTCCTCCCTAGGCTAATTCTTGTCCAATTAGGGTTTTTAACCAATCTTGTGCATCCAATAAGTTGAGTTGTTTCATTGGATTAACATTTAGGTCATTTTCGTACTCCCTAGGCATATTCTTGTCCAATTAGGGTTTTTAACCAATCTTGTGCATCCAATAGGTGTGTTTGTGTCATTGGATGATCAATTGGGTCATTTTATTCCTCCCTAGGCTTATTCTTGTCCAATTAGGGTTTTTAACAAATCTTGTGCATCCAATAAGTTCATTTGTGTCAATGGATGATCAATTAGATCATTTTCGTCCTCCCTAGGCATATTCTTGTCCAACTAGGGTTTTTAACCAATCTTGTGCATCCAATAGGTGTGTTTGTGTCATTGGATGATCAATTAGGTCATTTTCGTCCTCCCTAGGCATATTCTTGCCCAATTAGGGTATTTAACCAATCTTGTCCATCCAATAAGTTCATTTGTGTCATTGGATTAACATTTAGGTCATTTTCGTCCTTTCTAGGCATATTCTTGCCCAATTAGGGTTTTTAACCAGTCTTGTGCATCCAATAGTTTTGTTTGTGTCATTGGATGATCAATTAGGTCATTTTCGTCCTCCCTAGGCATATTCTTGTCCAACTAGGGTTTTTAACCAATCTTGTCCATCCAATAAGTTCATTTGTGTCATTGGATTAACATTTAGGTTATTTTCGTCCTCCCTAGGCTTATTCTTGTCCAATTAGGGTTTTTAACCAATCTTGTGCATCCAATAAGTTTGTTTGTGCCATTGGATGATCAATTAGGTCATTTTTGTCCTCCCTAGGCATATTCTTGTCCAACTAGGGTTTTTAACCAATCTTGTGCATCCAATAGGTGTGTTTGTGTCATTGGATGATCAATTAGGTCATTTTCGTCCTCCCTAGGCTTATTCTTGTCCAATTAGGGTTTTTAACCAATCTTGTGCATCCAATAGGTGTGTTTGTGTCATTAGATGATCAATTAGGTCATTTTCGTCCTCCCTAGGCTTATTCTTGTCCAATTAGGGTTTTTAACCAATCTTGTGCATCCAATAAGTTCATTTGTGTCATTGGATGATCAATTAGGTCATTTTCGTTCTCCCTAGGCTTATTCTTGTCCAATTAGGGTTTTTAACCAATCTTGTGCATCCAATAAGTTCATTTGTGTCATTGGATTAACATTTAGGTCATTTTCGTCCTCCCTAGGCTTATTCTTGTCCAATTAGGGTTTTTATCCAATCTTTTGCATCCAATAAGTTTGTTTGTGTCATTAGATTAATATTTAGGTCATTTTCGTCCTCCCTAGGCATATTCTTGTCCAATTAGGGTTTTTAACCAATCTTGTGCATCCAATAGGTGTGTTTGTGTCATTGGATGATCAATTAGGTCATTTTCGTCCTCCCTAGGCTTATTCTTGTCCAATTAGGGTTTTTAACCAATCTTGTGCATCCAATATGTTTGTTTGTGTCATTGAATTAATATTTAGGTCATTTTCGTCCTCCCTAGGCATATTCTTGTCCAATTAGGGTTTTTAACCAATCTTGTGCATCCAATAGGTGTGTTTGTGTCATTGGATGATCAATTAGGTCATTTTCGTCCTCCCTAGGCTTATTCTTGTCCAATTAGGGTTTTTAACCAATCTTGTGCATCCAATAGGTGTGTTTGTGTCATTGGACGATCAATTATGTCATTTTCGTCCTCCCTAGGCATATTCTTGTCCAATTAGGGTTTTTAACCAATCTTGTGCATCCAATAGGTGTGTTTGTGTCATTGGATGATCAATTATGTCATTTTCGTCCACCCTAGGCATATTCTTGTCCAATTAGGGTTTTTAACCAATCTTGTGCTTCCAATAGGTGTGTTTGTGTCATTGGATGATCAATTAGGTCATTTTCGTCCTCCCTAGGCTTATTCTTGTCCAATTAGGGTTTTTAACCAATCTTGTGCATCCAATAGGTGTGTTTGTGTCATTGGATGATCAATTAGGTCATTTTCGTCCTCCCTAGGCTTATTCTTGTCCAATTAGGGTTTTTAACCAATCTTGTGCATCCAAAAGGTGTGTTTGTGTCATTGGATGATCAATTAGGTCATTATCGTCCTCCCTAGACTTATTCTTGTCCAATTAGGGTTTTTAACCAATCTTGTGCATCCAATAGGTGTGTTTGTGTCATTGGATGATCAATTAGGTCATTTTCGTCCTCCCTAGGCTTATTCTTGTCCAATTAGGGTTTTTAACCAATCTTGTTCATCCAATAAGTTGAGTTGTGTCATTGGATTAACATTTAGGTCCTTTTCGTCCTCCCTAGGCTTATTCTTGTCCAATTAGGGTTTTTAACCAATCTTGTGCATCCAATAAGTTCATTTGTGTCATTGGATTAACATTTAGGTCATTTTCGTCCTCCCTAGGCATATTCTTGTCCAATTAGGGTTTTTAACCAATCTTGTGCACGCAATAGGTGTGTTTGTGTCATTGGATGATCAATTAGGTCATTTTCGTCCTCCCTAGGCTTATTCTTGTCCAATTAGGGTTTTTAACCAATCTTGTGCATCCAATAAGTTCATTTGTGTCATTGGATGATCAATTAGATCATTTTCGTCCTCCCTAGGCTTATTCTTGTCCAATTAGAGTTTTTAACCGATCTTGTGCATCCAATAGGTGTGTTTGTGTCATTGGATGATCAATTAGGTTATTTTCGTCCTCCCTAGGCTTATTCTTGTCCAATTAGAGTTTTTAACCAATCTTGTGCATCCAATAGGTGTGTTTGTGTCATTGGATGATCAATTAGGTCATTTTCGTCCTCCCTAGGCTTATTCTTGTCCAATTAGGGTTTTTAACCAATCTTGTGCATCCAATAGGTGTGTTTGTGTCATTGGATGATCAATTAGGTCATTTTCGTCCTCCATAGGCTTATTCTTGTCCAATTAGGGTTTTTAACCAATCTTGTGCATCCAATAAGTTGAGTTGTGTCATTGGATTAACATTTAGGTCATTTTCGTCCTCCCTAGGCTTATTCTTGTCCAATTAGAGTTTTTAACCAATCTTGTGGATCCAATAGGTGTGTTTGTGTCATTGGATGATCAATTAGGTCATTTTCGTCCTACCTAGACATATTCTTGTCCGATTAGGGTTTTTAACCAATCTTGTGCATCCAATAGGTGTGTTTGTGTCATTGGATGATCAATTAGGTCATTTTCGTCCTCCCTTGGCTTATTCTTGTCCAATTAGGGTTTTTAACCAATCTTGTG
Organism: Cicer pinnatifidum; assembly: GCA_037974775.1. Classification (NCBI taxonomy): domain Eukaryota; kingdom Viridiplantae; phylum Streptophyta; class Magnoliopsida; order Fabales; family Fabaceae; genus Cicer; species Cicer pinnatifidum. The sequence goes on from JBBPBR010001100.1 coordinate 37,326, forward strand.
CATCCAATAGGTGTGTTTGTGTCATTGGATGACCAATTAGGTCATTTTCGTCCTCCCTAGGCTTATTCTTGTCCAATTAGGGTTTTTAACAATTCTTGTGCATCCAATAGGTGTGTTTGTGGCAATGGATGATCAATTAGGTCATTTTCGTCCTCCCTAGGCATATTCTTGTCCAATTAGGGTTTTTAACCAATCTTGTGCATCCAATAGGTGTGTTTGTGTCATTGGATGATCAATTAGGTCATTTTCGTCCTCCCTAGGCTTATTCTTGTCCAATTAGGGTTTTTAACCAATCTTGTGCATCCAATAGGTGTGTTTGTGTCATTGGATGATCAATTGGGTCATTTTCTTCCTCCCTAGGAATATTTTTATCCAATTAGGGTTTTTAACAAATCTTGTGCATCCAATAGGTTTGTTTGTTTCATTGAATTAATATTTAGGTCATTTTTGTCCTCTCTAGGCATATTCTTGTCCAATTAGGGTTTTTAACCAATCTTGTGCATCCAATAAGTTTGTTTGTGTCAATGAATTAATATTTAGGTCATTTTTGTCCTCCCTAGGCATATTCTTGTCCAATTAGGGTTTTTAACCAATCTTGTGCATCCAATAGGTGTGTTTGTGTCATTGGATGATCAATTAGGTCATTTTCGTCCTCCCTAGGCTTATTCTTGTCCAATTAGGGTTTTTAACCGATCTTGTGCATCCAATAGATGTGTTTGTGTCATTGGATGATCAATTAAGTCATTTTCGTCCTGCCTAGGTATATTCTTGTCCAATTAGAGTTTTTAACCAATCTTGTGGATCCAATAGTTGTGTTTGTGTCATTGGATGATCAATTAGGTCATTGTCGTCCTCCCTTTGCATATTCTTGTCCAATTAGGGTTTTTAACCAATCTTGTGCTTCCAATAGATGTGTTTGTGTCATTGGATGATCAATTAGGTCATTTTCGTCCTCCCTAGGCATATTCTTGTCCAATTAGGGTTTTTAACCAATCTTGTGCATCCAATAGGTGTGTTTGTGTCATTGGATGATCAATTAGGTCATTTTCGTCCTCCCTAGGCTTATTCTTGTCCAATTAGGGTTTTTAACCAATCTTGTGCATCCGATAAGTTTATTTGTGTCATTGAATTAATATTTAGGTCATTTTTGTCCTCCCTAGGCATATTCTTGTCCAATTAGGGTTTTTAACCAATCTTGTGCATCCAATAGGTGTGTTTGTGTCATTGGATGATCAATTAGGTCATTTTCGTCCTCCCTAGGCATATTCTTGTCCAATTAGGGTTTTTAACCAATCTTGTGCATCCAATAGGTGTGTTTGTGTCATTGGATGATCAATTAGGTCATTTTCGTCCTCCCTAGTCATATTCTTGTCCAATTAGGGTTTTTAACGAATCTTGTACATCCAATACGTGTGTTTGTGTCATTGGATGATCAATTAGTTCATTTTCGTCCTCCCTAGGCTTATTCTTGTCCAATTAGGGTTTTTAACCAATCTTGTGCATCCAATAAGTTGAGTTGTGTCATTGGATTAACATTTAGGTCATTTTCGTCATCCCTAGGCTTATTCTTCTCCAATTAGGGTTTTTAACCGATCTTGTGCATCCAATAGGTGTGTTTGTGTCATTGGATGATCAATTAGGTCATTTTCGTCCTCCCTAGGCATATTCTTGTCCAATTAGGGTTTTTAACCAATCTTGTTCATCCAATAAGTTTGTATGTTTCATTGAATTAATATTTAGGTCATTTTCGTCCTCCCTAGGCATATTCTTGTCCAATTAGGGTTTTTAACCAATCTTGTGCATCCAATAGGTGTGTTTGTGTCATTGGATGATCAATTAGGTTAATTTCGTCCTCCCTAGACTTATTCTTGTCCAATTAGGGTTTTTAACTAATCTTGTGCATCCAATAAGGTCATTTGTGTCATTGGATGATCAAATAGGTCATTTTCGTCCTCCCTAGGTGTATTCTTGTCCAATTAGGGTTTTCAACCAATCTTGTGCATCCAATAGGTGTGTTTGTGTCATTGGATGATCAATTAGGTCATTTTCGTCCTCCCTAGGCTTATTCTTTTCCAATTAGGATTTTTAACCGATCTTGTGCATCCAATAGGTGTGTTTGTGTCATTGGATGATCAATTAGGTCATTTTCGTCCTCCCTTTGGCATATTCTTGTCCAATTAGGGTTTTTAACCAATCTTGTGCATCCAATAGGTGTGTTTGTGTCATTGGATGATCAATTAGGTCATTTTCGTCCTCCCTAGGCTTATTCTTGTCCAATTATGGTTTTTAACCAATCTTGTGCATCCAATAGGTGTGTTTGTGTCATTGGATGATCAATTAGGTCATTTTCGTCTTCCCTAGGCTTATTGTTGTCCAATTACGGTTTTTAACCAATCTTGTGCATCCAATAGGTGTGTTTGTGTCATTGGATGATCAATTAGGTCATTTTCGTCCTCCCTAGGCTTATTCTTGTCCAATTAGGGTTTTTAACCAATCTTGTGCATCCAATAGGTGTGTTTGTGTCATTGGATGATCAATTAGGTTATTTTCGTCCTTCCTAGGCTTATTCTTGTCCAATTAGGGTTATTAACCAATCTTGTGCATCCAATAGGTGTGTTTGTGTCATTGGATGATCAATTAGGTCATTTTCGTCCTCCCTAGGCTTATTCTTGTCCAATTAGGGTTTTTAACCAATCTTGTGCATCCAATAGGTGTGTTTGTGTCATTGGATGATCAATTAGGTCATTTTCATCCTCCCTAGACTTATTCTTGTCCAATTAGGGTTTTTAACCAATCTTGTGCATCCAATAACTTTGTTTGTGTCATTGAATTAATATTTAGGTCATTTTCGTCGTCCCTAGGCATATTCTTGTCCAATTAGGGTTTTTAACCAATCTTGTGCATCCAATAGTTGTGTTTGTGTCATTGGATGATCAATTAGGTCACTTTGATCCTCCCTAGGCTTATTCTTGTCCAATTAGGGTTTTTAACTAATCTAGTGCATCCAATAAGTTCATTTGTGTCATTGGATTAACATTTAGGTCATTTTCGTCCTCCCTAGGCATATTCTTGTCCAATTAGGGTTTTTAACCAATCTTGTGCATCCAATAGGTGTGTTTGTGTCATTGGATGATCAATTAGGTCATTTTGATCCTCCCTAGGCTTATTCTTGTCCAATTAGGGTTTTTAACCAATCTTGTGCATCCAATAAGTTCATTTGTGTCATTGGATTAACATTTAGGTCATTTTCGTCCTCCCTAGTCATATTCTTGTCGAATTAGGGTTTTTAACCAATCTTGAGCATCCAATAGGTGGGTTTGTGTCATTGGATGATCAATTAGGTCATTTTCGTCCTCCCTAGGCTTATTCTTGTCCAATTAGGGTTTTTAACCAATCTTGTGCATCCAATAGGTGTGTTTGTGTCATTGGATGATCAATTAGGTCATTTTTGTCCTCCCTAGGCTTATTCTTGCCCAATTAGGGTTTTTAACCAATCTTGTGCATCCAATAAGTTCATTTGTGTCATTGGATTAATATTTAGGTCATTTTCGTCCTCCCTAGGCATATTCTTCTCCAATTAGGGTTTTTAACCAATCTTGTGCTTCCAATAGGTGTGTTTGTGTCATTGGATGATCAATTAGGTCATTCTCGTCCTCACTAGGCTTATTCTTGTCCAATTTGGGTTTTTAACCAATCTTGTGCATCCAATAGGTGTGTTTGTGTCATTGGATGATCAATTAGGTCATTTTCGTCCTCCCTAGGCTTATTCTTGTCCAATTAGGGTTTTTAACCAATCTTGTGCATCCAATAGGTGTGTTTGTGTCATTGGATGATCAATTAGGTCATTTTCGTCCTCCCTAGGCTTATTCTTGTCCAATTAGGGTTTTTAACCAATCTTGTGCATCCAATAGGTGTGTTTGTGTCATTGGATAATCAATTAGGTCATTTTGGTCCTCCCTAGGCTTATTCTTGTCCTATTAGGGTTTTTAACCAATCTTGTGCATGCAATAAGTTCATTTGTGTCATTGGATGATCAATTAGGTCATTTTCGTCCTCCCTAGGCTTATTCTTGTCCAATTAGGGTTTTTAACCAATCTTGTGCATCCAATAAGTTCATTTGTGTCATTGGATGATCAATTAGGTCATTTTCGTCCTCCCTAGGCATATTCTTGTCCAACTAGGGTTTTAAACCAATCTTGTGCATCCAATAGGTGTGTTTGTGTCATTGGATGATCAATTAGGTCATTTTCGTCCTCCCTAGGCTTATTCTTGTCCAATTACGGTTTTTAACCAATCTTGTGCATCCAATAACTTTGTTTGTGTCATTGAATTAATATTTAGGTCATTTTCCTCCTCCCTAGGCATATTCTTGTCCAATTAGGGTTTTTAACCAATCTTGTGCATCCAATAAGTTCATTTATGTCATTTGATTAACATTTAGGTCATTTTCGTCCTTCCTAGGCATATTCTTGTCCAATTAGGGTTTTTAACCAATCTTGTGCATCCAATAGGTGTGTTTGTGTCATTGGATGATCAATTAGGTCATTTTCGTCCTCCCTAGGCTTATTCTTGTCCAATTAGGGTTTTTAACCAATCTTGTGCATCCAATAGGTTTGTTTGTGTCATTAGATGATCAATTATGTCATTTTCTTCCTCCCTAGGCATATTCTTGTCCAATTAGGGTTTTTAACCAATCTTGTGCATCCAATAGGTGTGTTTGTGTCATTGGATGATCAATTAGGTCATTTTCGTCCTCCCTAGGCTTATTCTTGTCCAATTAGGGTTTTTAACCAATCTTGTGCATCCAATAAGTTGAGTTGTGTCATTGGATTAACATTTAGGTCATTTTTGTCATCCCTAGGCTTATTCTTGTCCAATTAGGGTTTTTAACCAATCTTGTGCATCCAATAGGTGTATTTGTGTCATTGGATGATCAATTAGGTCATTTTCGTCCTCCCTAGGCTTATTCTTGTCCAATTAGGGTTTTTAACTAATCTTGTGCATCCAATAAGTTCATTTGTGTCATTGGATGATCAATTAGGTCATTTTCGTCCTCCCTATGCATATTCTTGTCCAATTAGGGTTTATAACCTATCTTGTGCATCCAATAGGTGTGTTTGTGTCATTGGATGATCAATTAGGTTATTTTCGTCCTCCCTAGGCTTATTCTTGTCCAATTAGGGTTTCTAACTAATCTTGTACATCCAATAAGTTCATTTGTGTCATTGGATGATCAATTAGATCATTTTCGTCCTCCCTAGGCATATTCTTGTCCAATTAGGGTTTTTAACCAATCTTGTGCATCCAATAGGTGTGTTTGTGTCATTGGATGATCAATTAGGTCATTTTCGTCCTCCCTAGGCTTATTCTTGTCCAATTAGGGTTTTTAACCAATCTTGTGCATCCAATAGGTGTGTTTGTGCCATTGGATGATCAATTAGGTCATTTTCGTCCTTCCTAGGCATATTCTTGTCCAATTAGGGTTTTTAACCAATCTTGTGCATCCAATAGGTGTGTTTGTGTCATTGGATGATCAATTAGGTCATTTTCGTCCTCCCTAGGCTTATTCTTGTCCAATTAGGGTTTTTAACCAATCTTGTGCATCCAATAGGTGTGTTTGTGTCATTGGATGATCAATTAGGTCATTTTCGTCCTCCCTAGGCATATTCTTGTCCAAATTCGGGTTTTTAACCAATCTTGTGCATCCAATAGGTGTGTTTGGTTCATTGGATGATCAATTAGGTCATTTTCATCCTCCCTAGGCATATTCTTGTCCAATTAGGGTTTTTAACCAATCTTGTGCATCCAATAGGTGTGTTTGTGTCATTGGATGATCAATTAGGTCATTTTCGTCCTCCCTAGGCTTATTCTTGTCCAATTAGGGTTTTTAACCAATCTTGTGCATCCAATAGGTGTGTTTGTGTCATTGGATGATCAATTAGGTCATTTTCTTCCTCCCTAGGCTTATTCTTGTCCAATTAGGGTTTTTAACCAATCTTGTGCATCCAATAACTTTGTTTATGTCATTGGATGATCAATTAGGTCATTTTCGTCCTCCCTAGGCTTATTCTGGTCCAATTAGGGTTTTTAACCAATCTTGTGCATCCAAAAAGTTTCTTTATGTCATTGAATTAATATTTAGGTCATTTTCGTCCTCCCTTGGCATATTCTTGTCCAATTAGGGTTTTTAACCAATCTTGTGCATCCAATAGGTGTGTTTGTGTCATTGGATGATCAATTAGGTCATTTTCGTCCTCCCTAGGCTTATTCTTGTCCAATTAGGGTTTTTAACCAATCTTGTGCATCCAATAGGTGTGTTTGTGTCATTGGATGATCAATTAGGTCATTTTCGTCCTCCCTAGGCTTATTCTTGTCCAATTAGGGTTTTTAACCAATCTTGTGCATCCAATAGGTGTGTTTGTGTCATTGGATGATCAATTAGGTCATTTTCGTCCTTTCTATGCTTATTTTTGTCCAATTAGGGTTTTTAAGCAATCTTGTGCATCCAATAAGTTCATTTGTGTCATTGGATGATCAATTAGGTCATTTTCGTCCTCCCTAGGCATATTCTTGTCCAACTAGGGTTTCTAACCAATCTTGTGCTTCCAATAGATGTGTTTGTGTCATTGGATGATCAATTAGGTCATTTTCGTCCTCCCTAGGCTTATTCTTGTCCAATTAGGGTTTTTAACCAATCTTGTGCATCCAATAGGTGTGTTTGTGTCATTGGATGATCAATTAGGTCATTTTCGTCCTCCCTAGGCTTATTCTTGTCCAATTAGGGTTTTTAACCAATCTTGTGCATCCAATAGGTGTGTTTGTGTCATTGGATGATCAATTAGGTCATTTTCGTCCTCCCTAGGCATATTCTTGTCCTATTAGAGTTTTTAACCAATCTTGTGCATCCAATAGGTGTGTTTGTGTCATTGGATGATTAATTAGGTCATTTTCGTCCTCCCTAGGCTTATTCTTGTCCAATTAGGGTTTTTAACCAATCTTGTGCATCTAATAGGTGTGTATGTGTCATTGGATGATCAATTAGGTCATTTTTGTCCTCCCTTGGCTTATTCTAGTCCAATTAGGGTTTTTAACCAATCTTGTGCATCCGATAAGTTTGTTTGTGTCATTAAATTAATATTTAGTTCATTTTCGTCCTCCTTAGGCATATTCTTGTCCAATTAGGGTTTTTAACCAATCTTGTGCATCCAATAGGTTTGTTTGTGTCATTGGATGATCAATTAGGTCATTTTCGTCCTCCCTAGGCTTATTCTTGTCCAATTAGGGTTTTTAACCAATCTTGTGCATCCAATAAGTTGAGTTGTGTCATTGGATTAACATTTAGGTCATTTTCGTCCTCCCTAGGCTTATTCTTGTCCAATTAGGGTTTTTAACCAATCTTGTGCATCCAATAGGTGTGTTTGTGTCATTGGATGATCAATTACGTCATTTTCGTCCTCCCTAGGCTTATTCTTGTCCAATTAGGGTTTTTAACCAATCTTGTGCATCCAATAAGTTGAGTTGTGTCATTGCATTAACATTTAGGTCATTTTCGTCCTCCCTAGGCTTATTCTTGTCCAATTAGGGTTTTTAACTAATCTTGTGCATCCAATAAGTTCATTTGTGTCCTTGGATTAACATTTAGGTCATTTTCGTCCTCCCTAGTCATAATCTTGTCCAATTAGTGTTTTTAACCAATCTTGTGCATCCAATAGGTGTGTTTGTGTCATTGGATGATCAATTAGGTTATTTTCTTCCTCCCTAGGCTTATTCTTGTCCAATTAGGGTTTTTAACCAATCTTGTACATCCAATAGGTGTGTTTATGTCATTGGATGATCAAATAGATCATTTTCGTCCAACCTAGGCATATTCTTGTCCAATTAGGGTTTTTAACCAATCTTGTGCATCCAATAGGTGTGTTTGTGTCATTGGATGATCAATTAGGTCATTTTCGTCCTCCCTAGGCATATTCTTGTCCAATTAGAGTTTTTAACCAATCTTGTGCATCCAATAGGTGTGTTTGTGTCATTGGATGATCAATTAGGTCATTTTCGTCCTCCCTAGGCATATTCTTGTCCAATTAGGGTTTTTAACCAATCTTGTATCCAATAAGTTCATTTGTCTCATTTGATTAACATTTAGGTCATTTTCGTCCTCCCTAGGCTTATTCTTGTCCAATTAGAGTTTTTAACCAATCGTGTGCATCCAATAGGTGTGTTTGTGTCATTGGATGATCAATTAGGTCATTTTCGTCCTCCCTAGGCTTATTCTTGTCCAATTAGGGTTTTTAACCAATCTTGTGCATCTAATAGGTGTGTATGTGTCATTGGATGATCAATTAGGTCATTTTCGTCCTCCCTAGGCTTTTTCTTGTCCAATTAGGGTTTTTAACCAATCTTCTGCATCCGATAAGTTTGTTTGTGTCATTAAGTTAATATTTAGGTCATTTTCGTCCTCCCTAAGCCTATTCTTGTCCAATTAGGGTTTTTAACCAATCTTGTGCATCCAATAGGTGTGTTTGTGTCATTGGATGATCAATTAGGTCATTTTCGTCCTCCTTAGGCATATACTTGTCCAATTAGGGTTTTTAACCAATCTTGTGCATCCAATAGGTGTGTTTGTGTCATTGGATGATCAATTAGGTCATTTTCGTCCTCCCTAGGCTTATTCTTGTCCAATTAGGGTTTTTAACCAATCTTGTGCATCTAATAGGTGTGTATGTGTCATTGGATGATCAATTAGGTCATTTTCGTCCTCCCTAGGCTTATTCTTGTTCAATTAGGGTTTTTAACAAATCTTGTGCATCCGATAAGTTTGTTTGTGTCATTAAATTAATATTTAGGTCATTTTCGTCCTCCCTTGGCATATTCTTGTCCAATTAGGGTTTTTAACCAATCTTGTCCATCCGATAAGTTTGTTTGTGTCATTAAATTAATATTTAGGTAATTTTCGTCCTCCCTAGGCATGTTCTTGTCCAATTAGGGTTTTTAACCAATCTTGTGCATCCAATAGGTGTGTTTGTGTCATTGGATGATCAATTAGGTCATTTTCGTCCTCCCTAGGCTTATTCTTGTCCAATTAGGGTTTTTAACCAATCTTGTGCATCCAATAAGTTGAGTTGTGTCATTGGATTAACATTTAGGTCATTTTCGTCCTCCCTAGGCTTATTCTTGTCCAATTAGGGTTTTTAACCAATCTTGTGCATCCAATAGGTGTGTTTGTGTCATTGGATGATCAATTAGGTCATTTTCGTCCTCCCTAGGCTTATTCTTGTCCAATTAGGGTTTTTAACCAATCTTGTGCATCCAATAGGTGTGTTTGTGTCATTGGATTATCAATTAGGTCATTTTCGACCTCCCTATGCATATACTTGTCCAATTAGGGTTTTTAACCAATCTTTTGCATCCAATAGGTGTGTTTGTGTCATTGGATGATCAATTAGGTGATTTTTGTCCTCCCTAGGCATATTCTTGTCCACTTAGGGTTTTTAACCAATCTTGTGCATCCAATAATTGTGTTTGTGTCATTGGATGATCAATTAGGTCACTTTCGTCCTCCCTAGGCTTATTCTTGTCCAATTAGGGTTTTTAACCAATCTTGTGCATCCAATAGGTGTGTTTGTGTCATTGGATGATCAATTAGGTCATTTTCGTCCTCCCTAGGCATATTCTTGTCCAATTAGGGTTTTTAACCAATCTTGTGCATCCAATAGGTGTGTTTGTGTCATTGGATTATCAATTAGGTCATTTTTGTCCTCCCTAGGCATATTCTTGTCCAATTAGGGTTTTTAACCAATCTTGTGCATCCAATAAGTTAAGTTGTGTCATTGGACTAACATTTAGGTCATTTTCGTCCTCCCTAGGCTTATTCTTGTCCAATTAGGGTTTTTAACCAATCTTGTGCATCCAATAAGTTCATTTGTGTCATTGGATTAACATTTAGGTCATTTTCGTCCTCCCTAGGCATATTCTTGTCCAATTAGGGTTTTTAACCAATCTTGTGCAACCAATAGGTGTGTTTGTGTCATTGGATGATCAATTAGGTCATTTTCGTCCTCCCTAGGCTTATTCGTGTCCAATTAGGGTTTTTAACTAATCCTTTGCATCCAATAAGTTCATTTGTGTCATTTGATGATCAATTAGGTGATTTTCGTCCTTCCTAGGCATATTCTTGTCCAATTAGGGTTTTTAACCAATCTTGTGCATCCAATAGGTGTGTTTGTGTCATTGGATGATCAATTAGGTCATTTTCGTCCTCCCTAGGCTTATTCTTGTCCAATTAGGGTTTTTAACCGATATTGTGCATCCAATAGGTGTGTTTGTGTCATTGCATGATCAATTAGGTAATTTTCGTCCTCCCAAGGCATATTCTAGTCCAATTAAGGTTTTTAACCAATCTTGTGCATCCAATAGGTGTGTTTGTGTCATTGGATGATCAATTAGGTCATTTTCGTCCTCCCTAGGCATATTCTTGTCCAATTAGGGTTTTTAACCAATCTTGTGCATCCAATAGGCGTGTTTGTGTCATTGGATGATCAATTAGGTCATTCTCGTCCTCCCTAGGCTTTTTAATGTCCAATTAGGGTTTTTAACCAATGTTGTGCATCCAATGAGTTTGTTTGTGTCACTGAATTAATATTTAGATCATTTTCGTCCTCCCTAGGCATATTCTTGTCCAATTAGGGTTTCTAACCAATCTTGTGCATCCAATAGGTGTGTTTGTGTCATTGGATGATCAATTAGGTCATTTTCGTCCTCCCTAGGCATATTCTTGTCCAATTAGGGTTTTTAACCAATCTTGTGCATCCAATAGGTGTGTTTGTGTCATTGGATGATCAATTAGGTCATTTTCGTCCTCCCTAGGCTTATTCTTGTCCAATTAGGGTTTTTAACCAATCTTGTGCATCCAATAGGTGTGTTTGTGTCATTGGATGATTAATTAGGTCGTTTTCGTCGTCCCTAGGCTTATTCTTGTCCAATTAGGGTTTTTAACCAATCTTGTGCATCCAATAGGTGTGTTTGTGTCATTGGATGATCAATTAGTTCATTTTCGTCCTACCTAGACTTATTCTTGTCAAATTAGGGTTTTTAATCAATCTTGTGCATCCAATAACTTTGTTTGTGTCATTGAATTAATATTTAGGTCATTTTCGTCCTCCCTAGGCATATTCTTGTCCAATTAGGGTTTTTAACCAATCTTGTGCATCCAATAGGTGTGTTTGTGTCATTGGATGATCAATTAGGTCATTTTCGTCCTACCTAGACTTATTCTTGTCAAATTAGGGTTTTTAATCAATCTTGTGCATCCAATAACTTTGTTTGTGTCATTGAATTAATATTTAGGTCATTTTCGTCCTCCCTAGGCATATTCTTGTCCAATTAGGGTTTTAAACCAATCTTGTGCATCCAAAAGGTGTGGTTGTGTCATTGGATGATCAATTTAGGTCATTTTCGTCCTCCTTAGGCATATTCTTGTCCAATTAGGGTTTTTAACCAATCTTGTGCATCCAGTAGGTGTGTTTGTGTCATTGGATGATCAATTTAGGTCATTTTCGTCCTCCTTAGGCATATTCTTGTCCAATTAGGGTTTTTAACCAATCTTGTGCATCCAATAGGTGTGTTTGTGTCATTGGATGATCAATTAGGTGGTTTTCGTCGTCCATAGGCTTATTCTTATCCAATTAGGGTTTTTAACCAATCTTGTGCATCCAATAGGTGTGTTTGTGTCATTGGATGATCAATTAGGTCATTTTCGTCCTACCTAGACTTATTCTTGTCAAATTAGGGTTTTTAATCAACCTTGTGCATCCAATAACTTTGTTTGTGTCATTGAATCAATATTTAGGTCATTTTCGTCCTCCCTAGGCATATTCTTGTCCAATTAGGGTTTTTAACCAATCTTGTGCATCCAATAGGAGTGTTTGTGTCATTGGATGATCAATTAGGTCATTTTCGTCCTACCTAGACTTATTCTTGTCCAATTAGGGTTTTTAACCAATGTTGTGCATCCAATAAGTTCATTTGTGTCATTGGATTAACATTTAGGTCATTTTCGTCCTCCCTAGGCATATTCTTGTCCAATTAGGGTTTTTAACCAATCTTGTGCATCCAATAGGTGTGTTTGTGTCATTGGATGATCAATTAGGTCATTTTCGTCCTCCCTAGGCTTATTCTTGTCCAATTAGGGTTTTTAACCAATCTTGTGCATCCAATAGGTGTGTTTGTGTCATTGGATGATCAATTAGGTCATTTTCGTCCTTCCTAGGCATATTCTTGTCCAATTAGGGTTTTTAACCAGTCTTTTGCATCCAATAGGAGTGTTTGTGTCATTGGATGATCGATTAGGTCATTTTCGTCCTCCGAAGGCTTATTCTTGTCCAATTAGGGTTTTTAACCAATCTTGTGCATCCAATAAGTTCATTTGTGTCATTGGATTAACATTTAGGTCATTTTCATCCTCCCTAGGCATATTCTTGTCCAATTAGGGTTTTTAACCAATCTTGTGCATCCAATAGGTGTGTTTGTGTCATTGGATGATCAATTAAGTCATTTTCATCCTCCCTAGTCTTATTCTTGTCCAATTAGGGTTTTTAACCAATCTTGTGCATCCAATAACTTTGTTTGTGTCATTGAATTAATATTTAGATCACTTTCGTCCTCCCTTGGCATATTCTTGTCCAATTAGGGTTTTTAACCAATCTTGTGCATCCAATAGGTGTGTTTGTGTCATTGGATGATCAATTAGGTCATTTTCGTCCTCCCTAGGCTTATTCTTGTCCAATTAGGGTTTTTAACCAATCTTGTGCATCCAATAAGTTTGTTTGTGTCATTGGATTAACATTTAGGTCATTTTCATCCTCCCTAGGCATATTCTTGTCCAATTAGGGTTTTTAACCAATCTTGTGCATCCAATAGGTGTGTTTGTGTCATTGGATGATCAATTAGGTCATTTTCGTCCTCCCTAGGCTTATTCTTGTCCAATTAGGGTTTTTAACCAATCTTGTGCATCCAATAACTTTGTTTGTGTCATTGAATTAATTTTTAGGTCATTTTCCTCCTCCCTAGGCATATTCTTGTCCAATTAGGGTTTTTAACCAATCTTGTGCATCCAATAGGTGTGTTTGTGTCATTGGATGATCAATTAGGTCATTTTCGTCCTCCCTAGGCTTATTCTTGTCCAATTAGGGTTTTTAACCAATCTTGTGCATCCAATAAGTTCATTTCTGTCATTGGATTAACATTTAGGTCATTTTCGTCCTTCCTAGTCATATTCTTGTCCAATTAGGGTTTTTAACCAATCTTGTGCTTCCAATAGGTGTGTTTGTGACATTGGATGATCAATTAGGTCATTTTCGTCCTCCCTAAGCTTATTCTAGTCCAATTAGGGTTTTTAACCAATGTTGTGCATCCAATAGGTGTGTTTGTGTCATTGGATTAACATTTAGGTCATTTTCGTCCTCCCTAGGCTTGTTCTTGTCCAATTAGGGTTTTTAACCAATCTTGTGCATCCAATAGGTGTGTTTGTGTCATTGGATGATCAATTAGGTCATTTTCGTCCTCCCTAGGCTTATTCTTGTCCAATTAGGGTTTTTAACCAATCTTGTGCATCCAATAGGTGTGTTTGTGTCATTGGATGATCAATTAGGTCATTTTCGTCCTCCCTAGGCTTATTCTTGTCCAATTAGGGTTTTTAACCAATCTTGTGCATCCAATAGGTGTGTTTGTGTCATTGGATGATCAATTTGCTCATTTTCGTCCTCCCTAGGCTTATTCTTGTCCAATTAGGGTTTTTAACCAATCTTGTGCATCCAATAAGTTTGTTTGTGTCATTGAATTAATATTTAGTTCATTTTCGTCCTCCCTAGGCATCATCTTGTCCAATTAGGGTTTTTAACCAATCTTGTGCATCCAATAGGTGTGTTTGTGTCATTGGATGATCAATTAGGTCATTTTCGTCCTCCCTAGGCTTATTCTTGTCCAATTAGGGTTTTTAACCAATCTTGTGCATCCCATAACTTTGTTTGTGTCATTGAATTAATATTTAGGTCATTTTCGTCCTCCCTAGGCATATTGTTGTCCAATTAGGGTTTTTAACCAATCTTGTGCATCCAATAGGTGTGTTTGTGTCATTGGATGATCAATTAGGTCATTTTCGTCCTCCCTAGGCTTATTCTTGTCCAATTAGGGTTTTTAACCAATCTTGTGCATCCAGTAGGTGTGTTTGTGTCATTGGATGACCAATTAGGTCATTTTCGTCCTCCCTAGGCATATTCTTGTCCAATTAGGGTTTTTAACCAATCTTGTGCATCCATTAGGTGTGTTTGTGGGAATGGATGATCAATTAGGTCATTTTCGTCATCCCTAGGCTTATGCTAGTCAAATTAGGGTTTTTAACCAATCTTGTGCATCCAATAGTTGTGTTTGGGTCATTGGATGATCAATTAGGTCATTTTCGTCCTCCCTAGGCTTATTCTTGTCCAATTAGGGTTTTTAACCAATCTTGTGCATCCAATAGGTGTGTTTGTGTCATTGGATGATCAATTAGGTCATTTTCGTCCTCCCTAGGCTTATTCTTGTCCAATTAGGGTTTTTAACCAATCTTGTGCATCCAATAGCTTTGTTTGTGTCATTGAATTAATATTTAGGTCATTTTTGTCCTCCCTAGGCATATTCTTGTCCAATTAGGGTTTTTAACCAATCTTGTGCATCCAATAGGTGTGTTTGTGTCATTGGATGATCAATTAGGTCATTTTCGTCCTCCCTAGGCTTATTCTTGTCCAATTAGGGTTTTTAACCAATCTTGTGCATCCAATAGGTGTGTTTGGGTCATTGGATGATATATTCGGTCATTTTCTTCCTCCCTATGCTTGTTCTTGTCCAATTAGGGTTTTTAACCAATCTTGTGCATCCAATAGGTGTGTTTGTGTCATTGGATGATCAATTAGGTCATTTTCGTCCTCCCTAGGCTTATTATTGTCCAATTAGGGTTTTTAACCAATCTTGTGGATCCAATAACTTTGTTTGTGTCATTGAATTAATATTTTGGTCATTTTCATACTCCCTAGGCATATTCTTGTCCAATTAGGGTTTTTAACCAATCTTGTGCATCCAATAGGTGTGTTTGTGTCATTGGATGATCAATTAGGTCATTTTCGTCCTCCCTAGGCTTATTCTTGTCCAATTAGGGTTTTTAACCAATCTTGTGCATCCAATAGGTGTGTTTGTGTCATTGGATGATCAATTAGGTGATTTTCGTCCTCCCTAGGCTTATTCTTGTCCAATTAGGGTTTTTAACCAATCTTGTGCATCCAATAAGTTCATTTGTGTCATTGGATTAACATTTATGTCATTTTCGTCCTCCCTAGGCATATTCTTGTCCAATTAGGGTTTTTAACCAATCTTGTGCATCCAATAGGTGTGTTTGTGTCATTGGATGATCAATTAGGTCATTTTCATCCTCCCTAGGCATATTCTTGTCCAATTATGGTTTTTAACCAATCTTGTGCATCCAATAGGTGTGTTTGTGTCATTGGATGATCAATTAGGTCATTTTCGTCCTCCCTAGGCTTATTCTTGTCCAATTAGGGTTTTTAACCAATCTTGTGCATCCAATAGGTGTGTTTGTGTCATTGGATGATCAATTAGGTCATTTTCGTCCTCCATAGACATATTCTTGTCCAATTAGGGTTTTTAAGCAATCTTGTGCATCCAATAAGTTCATTTGTGTCATTGGATTAACATTTAGGTCATTTTCGTCCTCCCTAGGCATATTCTTGTCCAATTAGGGTTTTTAACCAATCTTGTGCATCCAATAGGTGTGTTTGTGTCATTGGATGATCAATTAGGTCATTTTCGTCCTCCCTAGGCTTATTCTTGTCCAATTAGGGTTTTTAACCAATCTTGTGCATCCAATAGGTGTGTTTGTGTCATTGGATGATCAATTAGGTCATTTTCGTCCTCCCTAGGCTTATTCTTGTCCAATTAGGGTTTTTAACCAATCTTGGGCATCCAATAGGTGTGTTTGTGTCATTGGATGATCAATTAGGTCATTTTCGTCCTCCCTAGACTTATTCTTGTCAAATTAGGGTTTTTAACCAATCTTGTGCATCCAATAACTTTGCTTGTGTCATTGAATTAATATTTAGGTCATTTTCGTCCTCCCTAGGCATATTCTTGTCCAATTAGGGTTTTTAACCAATCTTGTGCATCCAATAAGTTCATTTGTGTCATTGGATGATCAATTAGGTAATTTTCGTCCTCCCTAGGCTTATTCTTGTCCAATTAGGGATTTTAACCAATCTTGTGCATCCAATAGGTGTGTTTGTGTCATTGGATGATCAATTAGGTCATTTTCATCCTACCTAGACTTATTCTTGTCAAATTAGGGTTTTTAATCAATCTTGTGCGTCCAATAAGTTCATTTGTGTCATTGGATTAACATTTAGGTCATTTTCGTCCTCCCTAGACATATTCTTGTCCAATTAGGGTTTTTAACCAATCTTGTGCATCTAATAACTTTGTTTGTGTCATTGAATTAATATTTAGGTCATTTTCGTCCTCCCTAGGCATATTCTTGTCCAATTAGGGTTTTTAACCAATCTTGTGCATCCAATAGGTGTGTTTGTGTCATTGGATGATCAATTAGGTCATTTTCGTCCTCCCTAGGCATATTCTTGTCCAATTAGGGTTTTTAACCAATCTTGTGCATCCAATAGGTGTGTTTATGTCATTGGATGATCATTTAGGTCATTTTCGTCCTCCCTAGGCATATTCTTATCCAATTAGGGTTTTTAACCAATCTTGTGCATCCAATAGGTGTGTTTGTGTCATTGGATGATCAATTAGGTCTTTTCGTCCTCTTTATGCTTATTCTTGTTCAATTAGGGTTTTTAACCAATCTTGTGCATCCAATAACTTTGTTTGTGTCATTGAATTAATATTTAGGTCATTTTCATCCTCCCTAGGCATATTCTTGTCCAATTAGGGTTTTTAACCAATCTTGTGCATCCAATAGGTGTGTTTGTGTCATTGGATGATCAATTAGGTCATTTTCGTCCTCCCTAGGCATATTCTTGTCCAATTAGGGTTTTTAACCAATCTTGTGCATCCAATAGGTGTGTTTGTGTCATTGGATGATCAATTAGGTCATTTTCGTCCTCCCTAGGCATATTCTTGTCTGATTAGGGTTTTTAACCAATCTTGTGTATCCAATAGGTGTGTTTGTGTCATTGGATGATCAATTAGGTCATTTTCGTCCTCCCTAGGCATATTCTTGTCCAATTAGGGTTTTTAACGAATCTTGTGCTTCCTATAGGTGTGTTTGTGTCATTGGATGATCAATTAGGTCATTTTCGTCCTCCCTAAGCATATTCTTGTCCAATAAGGGTTTTTAACCAATCTTGTGCATCAAATAGGTGTGTTTGTGTCATTGGATGATCAATTAGGTCATTTACGTCCTCCCTAGGCTTATTCTTGTCCAATTAGGGTTTTCAACCAATCTTGTCCATCCAATAACTTTGTTTGTGTCATTGAATTAATATTTAGGTCATTTTCGTCCTCCCTAGGCATATTCTTGTCCAATTAGGGTTTTTAACCAATCTTGTGCATCCAATAGGTGTGTTTGTGTCATTGGATGATCAATTAGGTCATTTTCGTCCTCCCTAGGCTTATTCTTGTCCAATTAGGGTTTTTAACCAATCTTGTGCATCCAATAGGTGTGTTTGTGTCATTGGATGATCAATTAGGTCATTTTCGTCCTCCCTAGGCATATTCTTGTCCAATTAGGGTTTTTAACCAATCTTGTGCATCCAATAGGTGTGTTTGTATCATTGGATGATCAATTAGGTCATTTACGTCCTCCCTAGGCATATTCTTGTCCAATTAGGGTTTTTAACCAATCTTGTGCATCCAATAGGTGTGTTTGTGTCATTGGATGATCAATTAGGTCATTTTCGTCCTCCCTAGGCTTATTCTTGTCCAATTAGGGTTTTTAACCAATCTTGTGCATCCAATAATTTGAGTTGTGTCATTGGATTAACATTTAGGTCATTTTCGTCCTTCCTAGGCTTATTCTTGTCCAATTAGGGTTTTTAACCAATCTTGTGCATCCAATAAGTTCATTTGTGTCATTGGATTAACATTTAGGTCATTTTCGTCCTCCCTAGGCATATTCTTGTCCAATCAGGATTTTTAACCAATCTTGTGCATCCAATAGGTGTGTTTGTGTCATTGGATGATCAATTAGGTTATTTTCGTCCTCCCTAGGCTTATTCTTGTCCAATTAGGGTTTTTAACCAATCTTGTGCATCCAATAGGTGTGTTTGTGTCATTGGATGATCAATTAGGTCATTTTCGTCCTCCCTAGGCTTATTCTTGTCCAATTAGGGTTTTTAACCAATCTTGTGTATCCAATAAGTTGGGTTGTGTCATTGGATTAACATTTAGGCCATTTCCGTCCTCCCTAGGCTTATTCTTGTCCAATTAGGGTTTTTAACCAATCTTGTGCATCCAATAGGTGTGTTTATGTCATTGGATGATCAATTAGGTCATTTTCGTCCTCCCTAGGCATATTCTTGTCCAATTAGGGTTTTTAACCAATCTTGTGTATCCAATAGGTGTGTTTGTGGCAATGGATGATCAATTAGGTCATTTTCGTCGTCCCTAGGCTTATTCTTGTCCAATTAGGGTTTTTAACGAATCTTGTGCATCCAATAGGCGTGTTTGTGTCATTGGATGATCAATTAGGTCATTTTCGTCCTCCATAGGCTTTTTTCTTGTGCAATTAGGGTTTTTAACCAATCTTGTGCATCCAATAGGTGTGTTTGTGTCATTGGATGATCAATTAGGTCATTTTCGTCCTCCCTTGGCATATTCTTGTCCAATTAGGGTTTTTAACCAATCTTGTGCATCCAATAGGTGTATTTGTGTCGTTGGATGATCAATTAGGTTATTTTCGTCCTCCCTAGGCTTATTCTTGTCCAATTAGGGTTTTTAACCAATCTTGTGCATCCAATAGGTGTGTTTTTGCCATTGGATGATCAATTAGGTCATTTTCGTCCTCCCTAGGCATATTCTTGTCTAATTAGGGTTTTTAACCAATCTTGTGCATCCATTAAGTTTGTCTGTTTCATTGAATTAATATTTAGGTCATTTTCATCCTCCCTAGGCATATTCTTGTCCAATTAAGGTTTTTAACGAATCTTGTGCATCCAATAGGTGTGTTTGTGTCATCGGATGATCAATTAGGTCATTTTCGTCCTCCCTAGGCTTATTCTAGTCCAATTAGGGTTTTTAACCAATCTTGTGCATCCGATAAGTTTGTTTGTGTCATTAAATTAATATTTAGTTCATTTTCGTCCTCCCTAGGCATATTCTTGTCCAATTAGGGTTTTTAACCAATCTTGTGCATCCAATAGGTGTGTTTGTGTCATTGGATGATCAATTAGGTCATTTTCGTCCTCCCTAGGCTTATTCTTGTCCAATTAGGGTTTTTAACCAATCTTGTGCATCCAATAAGTTGAGTTGTGTCATTGGATTAACATTTAGGTCATTTTCGTTCTCCCTAGGCTTATTCTTGTTCAATTAGGGTTTTTAACCAATCTTGTGCATCCAATAAGTTGAGTTGTGTCATTGGATTAACATTTAGGTCATTTTCATTCTCCCTAGGCATATTCTTGTCCAATTAGGTTTTTAACCAATCTTGTGCATCCAATAAGTTCATTTGTGTCATTGGATTCACATTTAGGTCATTTTCGTCCTCCATAGGCTTATTCTTGTCCAATTAGGGCTTTTAACCATTCTTGTGCATCCAATAAGTTTGTTTCTGTCATTGAATTAATATTTAGGTCATTTTGGTCCTCCCTAGGCATATTCTTGTCCAATTAGGGTTTTTAACCAATCTTGTAAATTCAATAGGTGTGTTTGTGTCATTGGATGATCAATTAGGTCATTTTCGTCCTTCCTAGGCTTATTCTTGTCCAATTAGGGTTTTTAACCAATCTTGTGCATCCAATAGGTGTGTTTGTGTCATTGGATGATCAATTAGGTCATTTTCGTCCTCCCTATGCTTATTCTTGTCCAATTAGGGTTTTTAACCAATCTTGTGCATCCAATAAGTTCATTAGTGTCATTGGATGATCAATTAGGTCATTTTCGTCCTCCCTAGGCTTATTCTTGTCCAATTAGGGTTTTTAACCAATCTTGTGCATCCAATAAGTTGAGTTGTGTCATTGGATTAACATTTAGGTCATTTTCATTCTCCCTAGGCATATTCTTGTCCAATTAGGTTTTTAACCAATCTTGTGCATCCAATAAGTTCAATTGTGTCATTGGATTCACATTTAGGTCATTTTCGTCCTCCTTAGGCATATTCTTGTCCAATTAGGGTTTTTAACCAATCTTGTGCATCCAATAGGTGTGTTTATCTCATTGGATGATCAATTAGGTCACTTTGATCCTCCCTAGGCATATTCTTGTCCAATTAGGGTTTTTAACCAATCTTGTGCATCCAATAGGTGTGTTTGTGTCAGTGGATGATCAATTAGGTCATTTTCGTCCTCCCTAGGCATGTTCTTGTCCAACAAGGGTTTTTAACCAATCTTGTGCATCCAATAGGTGTGTTTGTGTCATTGGATGATCAATTAGGCCATTTTCGTCCTCCCTAGGCTTATTCTTGTCCAATTAGGGTTTTTAACCAATCTTGTGCATCCAATAAGTTGAGTTGTGTCATTGGATTAACATTTAGGTCATTTTCGTCCTCCCTAGGCTTATTCTTGTCCAATTAGGGTTTTTAACTAATCTTGTGCATCCAATAGGTGTATTTGTGTCATTGGATGATCAATTAGGTTATTTTCGTCCTCCCTAGGCTTATTCTTGTCCAATTAGGGTTTTTAACCAATCTTGTGCATCCAATAGGTGTGTTTTTGTCATTGGATGATCAATTAGGTCATTTTCGTCCTCCCTAGGCATATTCTTGTCTAATTAGGGTTTTTAACCAATCTTGTGCATCCATTAAGTTTGTCTATTTCATTGAATTAATATTTAGGTCATTTTCATCCTCCCTAGGCATATTCTTGTCCAATTAGGGTTTTTAACGAATCTTGTGCATCCAATAGGTGTGTTTGTGTCATTGGATGATCAATTAGGCCATTTTCGTCCTCCCTAGGCTTATTCTTGTCCAATTAGGGTTTTTAACCAATCTTGTGCATCCAATAAGTTGAGTTGTGTCATTGGATTAACATTTTGGTCATTTTCGTCCTCCCTAGGCTTATTATTGTCCAATTAGGGTTTTGAACTAATCTTGTGCATCCAAAAAAGTTCATTTGTGTCCTTGGATTAACATTTAGGTCATTTTCGTCCTCCCTAGTTATGTTCTTGTCCAATTAGGGTCTTTAACCAATCTTGTGCATCCAATAGGTGTGTTTGTGTCATTGGACGATCAATTAGGTTATTTTCGTCCTCCCTAGGCTTATTCTTGTCCAATTAGGATTTTTAACCAATCTTGTGCATCCAATAGGTGTGTTTATGTCATTGGATGATCAATTAGGTCATTTTCGTCCTCCCTAGGCATATTCTTGTCCAATTAGGGTTTTTAACCAATCTTGTGCATCCAATAGGTGTGTTTATGTCATTGGATGATCAATTAGGTCATTTTCGTCCTCCCTATGCATATTCTTGTCCAATTAGGGTTTTTAACCAATCTTGTGTATCCAATAGGTGTGTTTGTGGCAATGGATGATCAATTAGGTCATTTTCGTCGTCCCTAGGCTTATTCTTGTCCAATTAGGGTTTTTAACGAATCTTGTGCATCCAATAGGCGTGTTTGTGTCATTGGATGATCAATTAGGTCATTTTCGTCCTCCATAGGCTTATTCTTGTGCAATTAGGGTTTTTAACCAATCTTGTGCATCCAATAGGTGTGTTTGTGTCATTGGATGATCAATTAGGTCATTTTCGTCCTCCCTTGGCATATTCTTGTCCAATTAGGGTTTTTAACCAATCTTGTGCATCCAATAGGTGTATTTGTGTCATTGGATGATCAATTAGGTCATTTTCGTCCTCCCTAGGCATATTCTTGTCCAATTAGGGTTTTTAACCAATCTTGTGCTTCCAATAGGTGTGTTTGTGTCATTGGATGATCAATTAGGTCATTTTCGTCCTGCCTAGGCATATTCTTGTCCAATTAGGGTTTTTAACCAATCTTGTGCATCCAATAGGTGTGTTTGTGTCATTGGATGATCAATTAGGTCATTTTCGTCCTCCCTAGGCTTATTCTTGTCCAATTAGGGTTTTTAACCAATCTTGTGCATCCAATAAGTTCATTTGTGTCATTGGATGATGCATTAGGTCATTTTCGTCCTCCCTAGGCATATTCTTGTCCAACTAGGGTTTTTAAACAATCTTGTGCATCCAATAGGTGTGTTTGTGTCATTGGATGATCAATTAGGTCATTTTCGTCCTCCCTAGGCTTATTCTTGTCCAATTAGGGTTTTTAACCAATCTTGTGCATCCAATAGGTGTGTTTGTGTCATTGGATGATCAATTAGGTCATTTTCGTCCTCCCTAGGCTTATTCTTGTCCAATTAGGGTTTTTAACCAATCTTGTGCATCCAATAGGTCTGTTTGTGTCATTGAATGATCAATTAGGTTATTTTCGTCCTCCCTAGGCTTATCTTTGTCCAATTAGGGTTTTTAACCAATCTTGTGCAGCCAATAAGTTTGTTTGTGTCGTTGAATTAATATTTAGGTCATTTTTGTCCTCCCTAGGCATATTCTTGTCCAATTAGGGTTTTTAACCAATCTTGTGCATCCAATAAGTTCATTTGTGTCATTAGATTAACATTTAGGTCATTTTCGTCCGCCCTAGGCATATTCTTGTCCAATTAGGGTTTTTAACCAATCTTGTGCATCCAATAGGTGTGTTTGTGTCATTGGATGATCAATTAAGTTATTTTCGTCCTCCTTAGGCTTATTCTTGTCCAATTAGGGTTTTTAACCAATCTTTTGCATCCAATAAGTTGAGTTGTATCATTGGATTAACATTTAGGTCATTTTCGTCCTCCCTAGGCTTATTCTTGTCCAATTAGGGTTTTTAACCAATCTTGTGCATCCAATAGGTGTGTTTGTGTCATTGGATGATCAATTAGGTCATTTTCGTCCTCCCTAGGCTTATTCTTGTCCAATTAGGGTTTTTAACCAATCTCGTGTATCCAATAAGTTGAGTTGTGTCATTGGATTAACATTTAGGTCATTTTCGTCCTCCCTAGGCTTATTCTTGTCCAATTAGGGTTTTTAACCAATCTTGTGCATCCAATAGGTTTGTTTGTGTCATTGGATGATCAATTAGGTCATTTTCGTCCTCCCTAGGCATATTCTTGTCCAATTAGGGTTTTAAACCAATCTTGTGCATCCAATAGGTGTGTTTGTGTCATCGGATGATCAATTAGGTCATTTTCGTCCTCCCTAGGCTTATTCTTGACCAATTAGGGTTTTTAACCGATCATGTGCATCCAATAGGTGTGTTTGTGTCATTGGATGATCAATTAGGTCATTTTCGTCCTCCCTAGGCTTATTCTTGTCCAATTAGGGTTTTTAACCAATCTTGTGCATCCAATAAGTTGAGTTGTGTCATTGGATTAACATTTAGGTCATTTTCGTCCTCCCTAGGCTTATTCTTGTCCAATTAGGGTTTTTAACCAATCTTGTGCATCCAATAGGTGTGTTTATGTCATTGGATGATCGATTAGGTCATTTTCGTCCTCCCTAGGCATATTCTTGTCCAATTAGGGTTTTTAACCAATCTTGTGCATCCAATAGGTGTGTTTGTGTCATTGGATGATCAATTAGGTCATTTTCGTCCTCCCTAGGCTTATTCTTGTCCAATTAGGGTTTTTAACCAATCTTGTGCATCCAATAGGTATGTTTGAGTCATTGAATTAATATTTAGGTCATTTTCATCCTCCCTAGGCATATTCTTGTCCAATTAGGGTTTTTAACCAATCTTGTGCATCCAATAGGTGTGTTTGTGTCATTGGATGATCAATTAGGTCATTTTCGTCCTCCCTAGGCTTATTCTTGTCCAATTAGGGTTTTTAACCAATCTTGGGCATCCAATAACTTTGTTTGTGTCATTGAATGATCAATTAGGTCATTTTCTCCCTCCCTAGGCATATTCTTGTCCAATTAGGGTTTTTAACCAATCTTGTGCATCCAATAGGTGTGTTTGTGTCATTGGATGATCAATTAGGTCATTTTCGTCCTCCCTAGGCTTATTCTTGTCCAATTAGGGTTTTTAACCAAAGTTGTGCTTCCAATAAGTTCATTTGTGTCATTGGATGATCAATTAGGTCATTTTCGTCCTCCCTAGGCTTATTCTTGTCCAATTAGGGTTTTTAACCAATCTTGTGCATCCAATAGGTGTGTTTGTGTCATTGGATGATCAATTAGGTCATTTTTGTCCTCACTAGGCATATTCTTGTCCAATTAGGGTTTTTAACCAATCTTGTGCATCCAATAGGTGTGTTTGTGTCATTGGATGATCAATTAGGTCATTTTCGTCCTCCCTAGGCTTATTCTTGTCCAATTAGGGTTTTTAACCAATCTTGTGCATCTAATAGGTGTGTATGTGTTATTGGATGATCAATTAGGTCATTTTCGTCCTCCCTAGGCTTTTTCTTGTCCAATTAGGGTTTTTAACCAATCTTGTGCATCCGATAAGTTTGTTTGTGTCATTAAATTAATATTTAGGTCATTTTCGTCCTCCCTAAGCATATTCTTGTCCAATTAGGGTTTTTAACCAATCTTATGCATCCAATAGGTGTGTTTGTGTCATTGGATGATCAATTAGGTCATTTTCGTCCTCCCTAGGCATATTCTTGTCCAATTAGGGTTTTTAACCAATCTTGTGCATCCAATAGGTGTGTTTGTGTCATTGGATGATCAATTAGGTCATTTTCGTCCTCCCTAGGCTTATTCTTGTCCAATTAGGGTTTTTAACCAATCTTGTGCATCCAATAAGGTTGTTTGTGTCATTGAATTAATATTTAGGTCATTTTCGTCCTCCCTAGGCATATTCTTGTCCAATTAGGGTTTTTAACCAATCTTGTGCATCCAATAGGTGTGTTTGTGTCATTGGATGATCAATTAGGTCATTTTCGTCCTCCCTAGGCTTATTCTTGTCCAATTAGGGTTTTTAACCAATCTTGTGCATCCAATAGGTGTGTTTGTGTCATTGGATGATCAATTACGTCATTTTCGTCCTCCCTAGGCTTATTCTTGCCCAATAGGGTTTTTAACCAATCTTGTGCATCCAATAAGTTGAGTTGTGTCATTGGATTAATATTTAGGTCATTTTCGTCCTCCCTAGGCTTATTCTTGTCCAATTAGGGTTTTTAACCAATCTTGTGCATCCAATAGGTGTGTTTGTGTCATTGGATGATCAATTAGGTCATTTTCGTCCTCCCTAGGCTTATTCTTGTCCAATTAGGGTTTTTAGCCAATCTTGTGCATCCGATAAGTTTGTTTGTGTCATTTAATTAATATTTAGGTCATTTTCGTCCTCCCTAGGCATATTCTTGTCCAATTAGGGTTTTTAACCAATCTTGTGCATCCAATAGGTGTGTTTGTGTCATTGGATGATCAATTAGGTCATTTTCGTCCTCCCTAGGCTTATTCTTGTCCAATTAGGGTTTTTAACCAATCTTGTGCATCCAATAGGTGTGTTTGTGTCATTGGATGATCAATTAGGTCATTTTCGTCCTCCCTAGGCTTATTCTTGTCCAATTAGGGTTTTTAACCAAATTTTGTGCATCCAATAGGTGTGTTTGTGTCATTGGATGATCAATTAGGTCATTTTCGTCCTACCTAGGCATATTCTTGTCCGATTAGGGTTTTTAACCAATCTTGTGCATCCAATAAGTTGAGTTGTGTCATTAGATTAATATTTAGGTCATTTTCGTCCTCCCTAGGCTTATTCTTGTCCAATTAGGGTTTTTAACTGATCTTGTGCATCCAATAGGTGTGTTTGTGTCATTGGATGATCAATTAGGTCATTTTCGTCCTCTCTAGGCATATTCTTGTCCAATTAGGGTTTTTAACCAATCTTGTGCATCCAATAGGTGTGTTTGTGTCATTGGATGATCAATTAGGTCATTTTCGTCCTCCCTAGGCTTATTCTTGTCCAATTAGGGTTTTTAACCAATCTTGTGCATCCAATAAGTTGAGTTGTGTTATTGGATTAACATTTAGGTCATTTTCGTTCTCCCTAGGCTTATTCTTGTCCAATTAGGGTTTTTAACAAATCTTGTGCAACCAATAGGTGTGTTTGTGTCATTGGATGATCAATTAGGTCATTTTCGTCCTCCCTAGGCTTATTCTTGTCCAATTAGGATTTTTAACCAATCTTGTGCATCCAATATGTGTGTTTGTGTCATTTGATGATCAATTAGGTCATTTTCGTCCTCCCTAGTCATATTCTTGTCCAATTAGGGTTTTTAACCAATCTTGTGCATCCAATAGGTGTGTTTGTGTCATTGGATGATCAATTAGGTCATTTTCGTCCTCCCTAGGCATATTCTTGTCCAATTAGGGTTTTTAACCAAACTTGTGCTTCCAATAGGTGTGTTTGTGTCATTGGATGATCAATTAGGTCATTTTCGTCCTCCCTAAGCTTATTCTTGTCCAATTAGGGTTTTTAACCAATCTTGTGCTTCCAATAAGTTTGTTTGTGTCATTGAATTAATATTTAGGTCATTTACATCCTCCCTAGGCATATTCTTGTCCAATTAGGCTTTTTAACCAATCTTGTGCATCCAATAGGTGTGTTTGTGTCATTGGATGATCAATTAGGTCATTTTCGTCCTCCCTAGGCATATTCTTGTCCAATTAGGGTTTTTAACCAATCTTGTGCATCCAATAGGTGTGTTTGTGTCATTGGATGATCAATTAGGTCATTTTCGTCCTCCCTAGGCATATTCTTGTCCAATTAGGGTTTTTAACCAAACTTGTGCTTCCAATAGGTGTGTTTGTGTCATTGGATGATCAATTAGGTCATTTTCGTCCTCCCTATGCTTATTCTTGTCCAATTAGGGTTTTTAACCAATCTTGTGCATCCAATAACTTTGTTTGTGTCATTGAATTTATATTTAGGTCATTTTCGTCCTCCCTAGGCATATTCTTGTCCAATTAGGGTTTTTAACCAATCTTGTGCATCCATTAGGTGTGTTTGTGTCATTGGATGATCAATTAGGTCATTTTCGTCCTCCCTAGGCATATTCTTGTCCAATTAGGGTTTTTAACCAATCTTGTGCATCCAATAAGCTCAAATGTGTCATTGGATTAACATTTAGATCATTTACATCCTCCCTAGGCATATTCTTGTCCAATTAGGGTTTTTAACCAATCTTGTGCATCCAATAGGTGTGTTTGTGTCATTGGATGATCAATTAGGTCATTTTCGTCCTCCCTAGGCATATTCTTGTCCAATTAGGGTTTTTAACCAATCTTGTGCATCCAATAGGTGTGTTTGTGTCATTGGATGATCAATTAGGTCATTTTCGTCCTCCCTAGGCATATTCTTGTCCAATTAGGGTTTTTAACCAATCTTGTACATCTAATAAGTTCATTTGTGTCATTGGATTAACATTTAAGTCATTTTCGTCCTCCCTAGGCATATTCTTGTCCAATTAGGGTTTTTAACCCATCTTGTGCATCAAATAGGTGTGTTTGTGTCATTGGATGATCAATTAGGTCATTTTCGTCCTCCCTAGGCATATTCTTGTCCAATTAGGGTTTTTAACCAATCTTGTGCATCCAATAGGTGTGTTTGTGTCATTGGATGATCAATTAGGTCATTTTCGTCCTCCCTAGGCATATTCTTGTCCAATTAGGGTTTTTAATCGATCTTGTGCATCCAATAGGTGTGTTTGTGTCATTGGATGATCAATTAGGTCATTTTCGTCCTGCCTAGGTATATTCTTGTCCAATTAGAGTTTTTAACCAATCTTGTGGATCCAATAGGTGTGTTTGTGTCATTGGATGATCAATTAGGTCATTTTCGTCCTCCCTTTGCATATTCTTGTCTAATTAGGGTTTTTAACCAATCTTGTGCTTCCAATAGATGTGTTTGTGTCATTGGATTATCAATTAGGTCATTTTCGTCCTCCCTAGGCATATTCCTGTCCAATTAGGGTTTTTAACCAATCTTGTGCATCCAATAGGTGTGTTTGTGTCATTGGATGATCAATTAGGTCATTTTCGTCCTCCCTTTGCATATTCTTGTCCAATTAGGGTTTTTAACCAATCTTGTGCATCCAATAAGTTCATTTGTGTCATTGGATGATCAATTAGGTCATTTTGGTCCATCCTAGGCATATTCTTGTCCAATTAGGGTTTTTAACCAATCTTGTGCATCCAATAGGTGTGTTTGTGTCATTGGATGATCAATTAGGTCATTTTCGTTCTCCCTAGGCTTATTCTTGTCCAATTAGGGTTTTTAACCGATCTTGTGCATCCAATAGGTGTGTTTGTGTCATTGGATGATCAATTAGGTCATTTTCGTATTGCCTAGGTATATTCTTGTCCAATTAGAGTTTTTAACCAATCTTGTGGATCCAATAGGTGTGTTTGTGTCATTGGATGATCAATTAGGTCATTTTCGTCCTCCGTTTGCATATTCTTGTCCAATTAGGGGTTTTAACCAATTTTGTGCTTCCAATAGATGTGTTTGTGTAATTGGATGATCAATTAGGTCATTTTCGTCCTCCCTAGGCATATTCTTGTCCAATTAGGGTTTTTAACCAATCTTGTGCATCCAATAGGTGTGTTTGTGTCATTGGATAATCAATTAAGTCATTTTCGTCCTCCCTAGGCTTATTCTTGTCCAATTAAGGTTTTTAGCCAATCTTGTGCATCCAATAGGTGTGTTTGTGTCATTGGATGATGAATTAGGTCATTTTTCGTCCCCCATAGGCTTATTCTTGTGCAATTAGGGTTTTTAACCAATCTTGTGCATCCAATAGGTGTGTTTGGGTCATTGGATGATCAATTAGGTCATTTTCGTCTTCCCTAGGCATATTCTTGTCCAATTAGGGTTTTTAACCAATCTTGTGCATCCAATAGGTGTATTTGTGTCATTGGATGATCAATTAGGTTATTTTCGTCCTCCCTAGGCTTATTCTTGTCCAATTAGGGTTTTTAACCAATCTTGTGCATCCAATAGGTGTGTTTGTGTCATTGGATGATCAATTAGGTCATTTTCGTCCTCCCTAGGCATATTGTTGTCCAATTAGGGTTTTTAACAAATCTTGTGCATCCATTAAGTTTGTCTGTTTCATTGAATTAATATTTAGGTCATTTTCATCCTCCCTAGGCATATTCTTGTCCAATTAGGGTTTTTAACGAATCTTGTGCATCCAATAGGTGTGTTTGTGTCATTGGATGATCAATTAGGCCATTTTCGTCCTCCCTAGGCTTATTCTTGTCCAATTAGGGTTTTTAACCAATCTTGTGCATCCAATAAGTTGAGTTGTGTCATTGGATTAACATTTAGGTCATTTTCGTCATCCCTAGGCTTATTCTTGTCCCATTAGGGTTTTTAACCAATCTTGTGCATCCAATAGGTGTGTTTGTGTCATTAGATGATCAATTTGGTCATTTTCGTCCTCCCTTTGGCATATTCTTGTCCAATTAGGGTTTTTAACCAATCTTGTGCATCCAATAGGTGTGTTTGTGTCATTGGATGATCAATTAGGTCATTTTCGTCCTCCCTAGGCTTATTCTTGTCCAATTAGGGTTTTTAACCAATCTTGTGCATCCAATAACTTTGTTTGTGTCATTGAATTAATATTTAGGAAATTTTCCTCCTCCCTAGGCATATTCTTGTCCAATTAGGGTTTTTAACCAATCTTGTGCATCCAATAGGTGTGTTTGTGTCATTGGATGATCAATTAGGTCATTTTCGTCCTCCCTAGGCTTATTCTTGTCCAATTAGGGTTTTTAACCAATCTTGTGCATCCAATAAAATTGTTGTGTCATTGAATTAATATTTAGGTCATTTTCGTCCTCCCTAGGCATCATCTTGTCAAATTAGAGTTTTTAACCAATCTTTTGGATCCAATAGGTTGGTTTGTGTCATTGGATGATCAATTAGGTCATTTTCGTCCTCCCTAGACTTATTCTTGTCCAATTAAGGTTTTTAACCAATCTTGTGCATCCAATAAGTTAATTTGTGTCATTGGATTAACATTTAGGTCATTTTCGTCCTCCCTAGGCATATTCTTGTCCAATTAGGGTTTTTAACCAATCTTGTGCATCCAATAGGTGTGTTTGTGTCATTGGATGATCAATTAGGTCATTTTCGTCCTCCCTAGGCTTATTCTTGTCCAATTAGGGTTTTTAACCAATCTTGTGGATCCAATATGTTTGTTTGTGTCATTGGATGATCAATTAGGTCATTTTCGTCCTCCCTAGGCTTATTCTTGTCCAATTAGGGTTTTTAACCAATCTTATGCATCCAATAGGTGTGTTTGTGTCATTGGATGATCAATTAGGTCATTTTCGTCCTCCCTAGGCTTATTCTTGCCCAATTAGGGTTTTTAACCAATCTTGTGCATCCAATAAGTTGAGTTGTGTCATTGGATTAGCATTTAGATCATTTTCGTCCTCCCTAGGCATATTCTTGTCCAATTAGGGTTTTTAACCAATCTTGTGCATCCAATAGGTGTGTTTGTGTCATTGGATGATCAATTAGGTTATTTTCGTCCTCCCTAGGCTTATTCTTGTCCAATTAGGGTTTTTAACCAATCTTGTGCATCCAATAGGTGTGTTTGTGTCATTGGATGATCAATTAGGTCATTTTCGTCCTCCCTAGGCATATTCTTGTCCAATTAGGGTTTTTAACCAATCTTGTGCATCCAATAAGTTGAGTTGTGTCATTGGATTAACATTTAGGTCATTTTCGTTCCCCCTAGGCTTATTCTTGTCCAATTATGGTTTTTAACCAATCTTGAGCATCCAATTGGTGTGTTTGTGTCATTGGATGAACAATTAGGTCATTTTCGTCCTCCCTAGGCATATTCTTGTCCAATTAGGGTTTTTAACCAATCTTGTGCATCCAATAGGTGTGTTTGTGTCATTGGATGATCAATTAGGTCATTTTCGTCCTCCCTAGGCTTATTCTTGTCCAATTAGGGTTTTTATCCAATCTTGTGCATCCAATAAGTTCATTAGTGTCATTGGATGATCAATTAGGTCATTTTCGTCCTCCCAAGGCATGTTCTTGTGCAACTAGGGTTTTTAACCAATCTTGTGCATCCAATAGGTGTGTTTGTGTCATTGGATGATCAATTAGGTCATTTTCGTCCTCCCTAGGCTTATTCTTGTCCAATTAGGGTTTTTAACCAATCTTGTGCATCCAATAAGTTGAGTTGTGTCATTGGATTAACATTTAGGTCATTTTCATTCTCCCTAGGCTCATTCATGTCCAATTAGGTTTTTAACCAATCTTGTGCATCCAATAAGTTCATTTGTGTCATTGGATTCACATTTAGGTCATTTTCGTCCTCCCTAGGCATATTCTTGTCCAATTAGGGTTTTTAACCAATCTTGTGCATCCAATAGGTGTGTTTATCTCATTGGATGATCAATTAGGTCACTTTGATCCTCCCTAGGCATATTCTTGTCCAATTAGGGTTTTTAACCAATCTTGTGCATCCAATAGGTGTGTTTGTGTCATTGGATGATCAATTAGGTCATTTTCGTCCTCCCTAGGCATATTCTTGTCCAATTAGGGTTTTTAACCAATCTTGTGCATCCAATAGGTGTGTTTGTGTCATTGTATGATCAATTAGGTCATTTTCGTCCTCGCTAGGCATATTCTTGTCCAATTAGGGTTTTTAACCAATCTTGTGCATCCAATTGGTGTGTTTGTGTTATTGGATGATCAATTAGGTCATTTTCGTCCTCCCTAGGCTTATTCTTGTCCAATTAGGATTTTTAACCAATCTTGGGCATCCGATAAGTTTGTTTGTGTCATTGAATTAATATTTAGGTCATTTTCGTCCTCCCTAGGCATATTCTTGTCCAATTAGGGTTTTTAACCAATCTTGTGCATCCAATAGGTGTGTTTGTGTCATTGGATGATCAATTAGGTCATTTTCGTCCTCCCTAGGCTTATTCTTGTCCAATTAGGGTTTTTAACCAATGTTGTACATCTAATAAGTTCATTTGTGTCATTGGATTAACATTTAGGTCATTTTTGTCCTCCCTAGGCATATTCTTGTCCAATTAGGGTTTTTAACCAATCTTGTGCATCCAATAGGTGTGTTTGTGTCATTGGATGATCAATTAGGTTATTTTCGTCCTCCCTAGGCTTATTCTTGTCCAATTAGGGTTTTTAACCAATCTTGTGAATCCAATAAGTTCATTTGTGTCATTGGATTAACATTTAGGTCATTTTCGTCCTCCCTAGGCATATTCTTGTCCAATTAGGGTTTCTAACCAATCTTGTGCATCCAATAGGTGTGTTTGTGTCATTGGATGATCAATTAGGTTATTTTCGTCCTCCCTAGGCTTATTCTTGTCCAATTAGGGTTTTTAACTAATCTTGTGCATCCAATAAGTTCATTTGTGTCATTCGAAGTTCAATTAGGTCATTTTCGTCCTCCCTAGGCATATTCTTGTCCAATTAGGGTTTTTAACCAATCTTGTGCATCCAATAGGTGTGTTTGTGTCATTGGATGATCAATTAGGTCATTTTCGTCCTCCCTAGGCTTATTCTTGTCCAATTAGGGTTTTTAACCGATCTTGTGCATCCAATAGGTGTGTTTGTGTCATTGGATGATCAATTAGGTCATTTTAGTCCTCCCTAGGCATATTCTTGTCCAATTAGGGTTTTTAACCAATCTTGTGCATCCAATAAGTTGAGTTGTGTCATTGGATTAACATTTAGGTCATTTTCGTCCTCCCTAGTCTTATTCTTGTCCAATTAGGATTTTTAACTAATCTTGTCCATCCAATAAGTTCATTTGTGTCATTGGATGATCAATTAGGTCATTTCCGTCTTCCCTAGGCATATTCTTGTCCAATTAGGGTTTTTAACCAATCTTGTGCATCCAATAGGTGTGTTTGTGTCATTGGATGATCAATTAGGTCATTTTCGTCCTCCCTAGGCTTATTCTTGTCCAATTAGGGTTTTTAACCGATCTTGTGCATCCAATAGGTGTGTTTGTGTCATTGGATGATCAATTAGGTCATTTTCGTCCTCCCTAGGCATATTCTTGTCCAATTAGGGTTTTTAACCAATCTTGTGCATCCAATAGGTGTGTTTGTGTCATTGGATGATCAATTAGGTTATTTTCGTCCTCCCTAGGCTTATTCTTGTCCAATTAGGGTTTTTAACCAATCTTGTGCATCCAATAAGTTGAGTTGTGTCATTGGATTAACATTTAGGTCATTTTGATTCTTCCTAGGCTTATTCTTGTCGAATTAGGCTTTTAACCAATCTTGTGCATCCAATAAGTTCATTTGTGTCATTGGATTCACATTTAGGTCATTTTCGTCCTCCCTAGGCATATTCTTGTCCAATTAGGGTTTTTAACCAATCTTGTGCATCCAATAGGTGTGTTTATCTCATTGGATGATCAATTAGGTCACTTTGATCCTCCCTATGCTTATTCTTGTCCAATTAGGGTTTTTAACAAATCTTGTGCATCCAATAAGTTCATTTGTGTCATTGGATTAACATTTAGGTCATTTTCGTCCTCCCTAGGCATATTCTTGTCCAATTAGGGTTTTTAACCAATCTTGTGCATCCAATAGGTGTGTTTGTGTCATTGGATGATCAATTAGGTCATTTTCGTCCTCCCTAGGCTTATTCTTGTCCAATTAGGGTTTTTAACTAATCTTGTGCATCCAATAAGTTCATTTATGTTATTGGATGATCAATTAGGTCATTTTCGTCCTCCCTAGGCATATTCTTGTCCAATTAGGGTTTTTAACCAATCTTGTGCATCCAATAGGTGTGTTTGTGTCATTGGATGATCAATTAGGTCATTTTCGTCCTCCCTAGGCTTATTCTTGTCCAATTAGGGTTTTTAACCGATCTTGTGCATCCAATACGTTCATTTGTGTCATTGGATTAACATTTAGGTCATTTTCGTCCTCCTTAGGCATATTCTTGTCCAATTTGAGTTTTAGACCAATCTTGTGCATCCAATAGGTGTGTTTGTGTCATTAGATGATCAATTAGGTTATTTTCGTCCTCCCTTGGCTTATTCTTGTCCAATTAGGGTTTTTAACTAATCTTGTGCATCCAATACGTTCATTTGTGTCATTCGAAGATCAATTAGGTCATTTTCGTCCTCCCTAGGCATATTCTTGTCCAATTAGGGTTTTTAACCAATCTTGTGCATCCAATAGGTGTGTTTGTGTCATTGGATGATCAATTAGGTCATTTTCGTCCTCCCTAGGCTTATTCTTGTCCAATTAGGGTTTTTAACCGATCTTGTGCATCCAATAGGTGTGTTTGTGTCATTGGATGATCAATTAGGTCATTTTCGTCCTCCCTTTGCATATTCTTGTCCAATTAGGGTTTTTAACTAATCTTGTGCTTCCAATTGATGTGTTTGTGTAATTGGATGATCAATTAGATCATTTTCGTCCTCCCTGGGCATATTCTTGTCCAATTAGGGTTTTTAACCAATCTTGTGCATCCAATAGGTGTGTTTGTGTCATTGGATGATCAATTAAGTCATTTTCGTCCTCCCTAGGCTTATTCTTGTCCAATTAAGGTTTTTAACCAATCTTGTGCATCCAATAGGTGTGTTTGTGTCATTGGATGATCAATTAGGTCATTTTCGTCCTCCATAGGCTCATACTTGTGCAATTAGGGTTTTTAACCAATCTTGTGCATCCAATAGGTGTGTTTGTGTCATTGGATGATCAATTAGGTCATTTTCGTCCTCCTTAGACATATTCTTGTCCAATTAGGGTTTTTAACCAATCTTGTGCATCCAATAGGTGTATTTGTGTCATTGGATGATCAATTAGGTTATTTTCGTCCTCCCTAGGCTTATTCTTGTCCAATTAGGGTTTTTAACCAATCTTGTGCATCCAATAGGTGTGTTTGTGTCATTGGATGATCAATTAGGTCATTTTCGTCCTCCCTAGGCATATTCTTGTCCAAT
Source organism: Cicer pinnatifidum (assembly GCA_037974775.1). Taxonomy (NCBI): domain Eukaryota; kingdom Viridiplantae; phylum Streptophyta; class Magnoliopsida; order Fabales; family Fabaceae; genus Cicer; species Cicer pinnatifidum. Next base: position 72,503 of record JBBPBR010001100.1, read on the forward strand.
TAGTGTTTTTAACCAATCTTGTGCATCCATTAAGTTTGTCTGTTTCATTGAATTAATATTTAGGTCATTTTCATCCTCCCTAGGCATATTCTTGTCCAATTAGGGTTTTTAAAGAATCTTGTGCATCCAATAGGTGTGTTTGTGTCATTGGATGATCAATTAGGCCATTTTCGTCCTCCCTAGGCTTATTCTTGTCCAATTAGGGTTTTTAACCAATCTTGTGCATCCAATATGTTGAGTTGTGTCATTGGATTAACATTTAGGTCATTTTCGTCCTCCCTAGGCTTATTCTTGTCCAATTAGGGTTTTGAACCAATCTTGTGCATCCAATAAGTTCATTTGTGTCCTTGGATTAACATTTAGGTCATTTTCGTCCTCCCTAGTCATATTCTTGTCCAATTAGGGTTTTTAACCAATCTTCTGCATCCAATAGGTGTGTTTGTGTCATTGGATGATCAATTAGGTTATTTTCGTCCTCCCTAGGCTTATTCTTGTCCAATTAGGGTTTTTAACCAATCTCGTGCATCCAATATGTTGAGTTGTGTCATTGGATTAACATTTAGGTCATTTTCGTCCTCCCTAGGCTTATTCTTGTCCAATTAGGGTTTTGAACTAATCTTGTGCATCCAATAAGTTCATTTGTGTCCTTGGATTAAAATTTAGGTCATTTTCGTCCTCCCTAGTCATATTCTTGTCCAATTAGGGTTTTTAACCAATCTTGTGCATCCAATAGGTGTGTTTGTGTCATTGGATGATCAATTAGGTTATTTTCGTCCTCCCTAGGCTTATTCTAGTCCAATTAGGGTTTTTAACCAATCTTGTGCATCCAATAGGTGTGTTTGTGTCATTGGATGATCAATTAGGTCATTTTCGTCCTCCCTAGGCATATTCTTGTCCAATTAGGGTTTTTAACCAATCTTGTGCATCCAATAGGTGTGTTTGTGTCATTGGATGATCAATTAGGTCATTTACGTCCTCCCTAGGCTTATTCTTTTCCAATTAGGGTTTTTAACCAATCTTGTGCATCCAATAGGTGTGTTTGTGTCTTTGGATGATCAATTAGGTCATTTTCATCCTCCGTAGGCTTATTCTTGTCCAATTAGGGGTTTTAACCAATCTTGTGCATCCGATAAGTTTGTTTGTGTCATTAAATTAATATTTAGGTCATTTTCGTCCTCCCTAAGCATATTCTTGTCCAATTAGGGTTTTTAACCAATCTTGTGCATCCAATAGGTGTGTTTGTGTCATTGGATGATCAATTAGGTCATTTTCGTCCTCCCTACGCTTATTCTTGTCCAATTAGGGTTTTTAACCAATCTTGTGCATCGAATTACTTTGTTTGTGTCATTGAATTAATATTTAGGTTATTTTCGTCCTCCCTAGGCATATTCTTGTCCAATTAGGGTTTTTAACCAATCTTGTGCATCCAATAGGTGTGTTTGTGTCATTGGATGATCAATTAGGTCATTTTCGTCCTCCCTAGGCTTATTCTTGTCCAATTAGGGTTTTTAACCAATCTTGTGCATCCAATAGGTGTGTTTGTGTCATTGGATGATCAATGATGTCATTTTCGTCCTCCCTAGGCTTATTCTTGTCCAATTAGGGTTTTTAACCAATCTTGTGCATCCAATAAGTTAATTTGTGTCATTGGATGATCAATTAGGTCATTTTCGTCCTTCCTAGGCATATTCTTGTCCAACTAGGGTTTTTAACCAATCTTGTGCATCCAATAAGTTCATTTGTGTCATTGGATTAACATTTAGGTCATTTTCGTCCTCCCTAGGCATATTCTTGTCCAATTAGGGTTTTTAACCAATCTTGTGCATCCAATAGGTGTGTTTGTGTCATTGGATGATCAATTAGGTCATTTTCGTCCTCCCTAGGCTTATTCTTGTCCAATTAGGGTTTTTAACAAATCTTGTGCATCCAATAAGTTCATTTGTGTCATTGGATGATCAATTAGGTCATTTTTGTCCTTCCTAGGCATATTCTTGTCCAACTAGGGTTTTTAACCAGTCTTGTGCATCCAATAGGTGTGTTTGTGTCATTGGATGATCAATTAGGTCATTTTCATCCTCCCAAGGCTTATTCTTGTCCAATTAGGGTTTTTAACCAATCTTGTGCAACCAATAAGTTCATTTGTGTCATTGGATTAACATTTAGGTCATTTTCGTCCTCCCTAGGCATATTCTTGTCCAATTAGGGTTTTTAACCAATCTTGTGCATCCAATAGGTGTGTTTGTGTCATTGGATGATCAATTAGGTCATTTTCATCCTCACTAGGCTGATTCTTGTCAAATTAGGGTTTTTAACCAATCTTGTGCATCCAATAACTTTGTTTGTGTCATTGAATTAATATTTAGGTCATTTTCGTCCTCCCTAGGCATATTCTTGTCCAATTAGGGTTTTTAACCAATCTTGTGCATCCAATAGGTGTGTTTGTGTCATTGGATGATCAATTAGGTCATTTTCGTCCTCCCTAGGCTTATTCTTGTCCAATTAGGGTTTTTAATCAATCTTGTGCATCCAATAAGTTCATTTGTTTCATTGGATTAACATTTAGGTCATTTTCGTCCTCCCTAGGCATATTCTTGTCCAATTAGGGTTTTTAACCAATGTTTTACATCCAATAAGTTCGTTTTTGTCATTGAATTAACAGTTAGGTCATATTTGTCCTACCTAGGCATATTCTTGTCCAATTAGGGTTTTTAACCAATCTTGTGCATCCAATAGGTGTGTTTGTGTCATTGGATGATCAATTAGGTCATTTTCGTCCTCCCTAGGCTTATTCTTGTCCAATTAGGGTTTTTATTCAATCTTGTGCATACAATAAGTTCATTTGTGTCATTGGATTAACATTTAGGTCATTTTCGTCCTCCCTAGGCATATTCTTGTCCAATTAGGGTTTTTAACCAATCTTGTGCTTCCAATAGGTGTGTTTGTGTCATTGGATGATCAATTAGGTCATTTTCGTCCTCCCTAGGCTTATTCTTGTCCAATTAGGGTTTTTAACCAATCTTGGGCATCCAATAACTTTGTTTGTGTCATTGAATTAATATTTAGGTCATTTTCGTCCTCCCTAGGCATATTCTTGTCCAATTAGGGTTTTTAACCAATCTTGTGCATCCAATAGGTGTGTTTGTGTCATTGGATGATCAATTAGGTCATTTTCGTCCTCCCTAGGCTTATTCTTGTCCAATTAGGGTATTTAACCAATCTTGTGCATCCAATAAGTTCATTTGTGTCATTGGATTAACATTTAGGTCATTTTCGTCCTCCCTAGGCATATTCTTGTCCAATTAGGGTTTTTAACCAATCTTGTGCATCCAATAGGTTTATTTGTGTCATTGGATGATCAATTAGGTCATTTTCGTCCTCCCTAGGCTTATTTTTGTCTAATTAGAGTTTTTAACCAATCTTGTGCATCCAATAAGTTTGTTTGTTTCATTGAATTAATATTTAGGTCATTTTCGTCCTCCCTAGGCATATTCTTGTCCAATTAGGGTTTTTAACCAATCTTGTGCATCCAATAGGTGTGTTTGTGTCATTGGATGATCAATTAGGTCATTTTCGTCCTCCCTAGGCTTATTCTTGTCCAATTAGGGTTTTTAACCAATCTTGTGCATCCAATAGGTGTGCTTGTGTCATTGGATTATCAATTAGGTCATTTTCGTCCTCCCTAGGCTTATTCTTGTCCAATTAGGGTTTTTAACCAATCTTGTGCATCCAATAGGTGTGTTTGTGTCATTGGATGATCAATTAGGTCATTTTCGTCCTCCCTAGGCTTATTCTTGTCCAATTAGGGTTTTTAACCAATCTTGTGCATCCAATAGGAGTGTTTGTGTCATTGGATGATTATTTAGGTCATTTTCGTCCTCCCTAGGCATATTCTTGTCCAATTAGGGTTTTTAACCAATCTTGTGCATCCAATAGGTGTGTTTGTGTCATTGGATGATCAATTAGGTCATTTTCGTCCTCCCTAGGCTTATTCTTGTCCAAATAGGGTTTTTAACCAATCTTGTGCATCCAATAAGTTGAGTTGTGACATTGGATTAACATTTAGGTCATTTTCGTTCTCCCTAGGCTTATTCTTGTCCAAATAGGGTTTTTAACCAATCTTGTGCATCCAATAATTTCATTTGTGTCATTGGATTAACATTTAGGTCATATCCGTCCTCCCTAGGCATATTCTTGTCCAATTAGGGTTTTTAACCAATCTTGTGCATCCAATAGGTGTGTTTGTGTCAGTGGATGATCAATAACGTCATTTTCGTTCTCCCTAGGCTTATTCTTGTCCAATTAGGGTTTTTAACCAATCTTGTGCATCCAATAAGTTCATTTGTGTTATTGGATTAACATTTAGGTCATATTCGTCCTCCCTAGGCATATTCTTGTCCAATTAGGGTATTTAACCAATCTTGTGCATCCAATAGGTGTGTTTGTGTCATTGGATGATCAATTAGGGCATATTCGTCCTCCCTAGGCATATTCTTGTCCAATTAGGGTTTTTAACCAATCTTGTGCATCCAATAGGTGTGTTTGTGTCATTGGATGATCAATTAGGTCATTTTCGTCCTCCCTAGGCTTATTCTTGTCCAATTAGGGTTTTTAACCAATCTTTTGCATCCAGTAGGTGTGTTTGTGTCATTGGATGATCAATTAGGTCATTTTCGTCATCCCTAGGCTTATTCTTGTCCAATTAGGTTTTTTTAACCAATCTTGTGCATCCAATAAGTTCATTTGTGTCATTGGATGATCAATTAGTTCATTTTCGTCCTCCATTGGCATATTCTTGTCCAACTAGGGTTTTTAACCAATCTTGTGCATCCAATAGGTGTGTTTGTGTCATTGGATGATCAATTAGGTCATTTTAGTCCTCCTTAGGCTTATTCTTGTCCAATTAGGGTTTTTAACCAATCTTGTGCATCCAATAGGTGTGTTTGTGTCATTGGATGATCAATTAGGTCATTTTAGTCCTCCTTAGGCTTATTCATGTCCAATTAGGGTTTTTAACCAATCTTTTGCATCCAATAAGTTCATTTGTGTCATTGGATTAACATTTAGGTCATTTTCGTCCTCCCTAGGCATATTCTTGTCCAATTAGGGTTTTTAACCAATCTTGTGCATCCAATAGGTGTGTTTGTGTCATTGGATGATCAATTAGGTCATTTTCGTCCTCCCTAGGCATATTCTTGTCCAATTAGGGTTTTTAACCAATCTTGTGCATCCAATAGGTGTGTTTGTGTCATTGGATGATCAATTAGGTCATCTTCGTCTTCCCAATGCATATTCTTGTCCAATTAGGGTTTTTAACGAATCTTGTGCATCCAATAGGTGTGTTTGTGTCATTGGATGATCAATTAGGTCATTTTCGTCCTCCCTAGGCATATTCTTGTCCAATTAGGGTTTTTAACAAATCTTGTGCATCCAATAGGTGTGTTTGTGGCAATGGATGATCAATTAGGTCATTTTCGTCCTCCCTAGGCATATTCTTGTCCAATTAGGGTTTTTAACCAATCTTGTGCTTCCAATAGGTGTGTTTGTGTCATTGGATGATCAATTAGGTCATTTTCGTCCTCCCTAGGCTTATTCTTGTCCAATTAGGGTTTTTAACCAATCTTGTGCATCCAACAAGTTTGTTTATGTCATTGAATTAATATTTAGGTCATTTTCGTCCTCCATTGGCATATTCTTGTCCAATTAGGGTTTTTAACCAATCTTGTGCATGCAATAGGTGTGTTTGTGTCATTGGATGATCAATTAGGTCATTTTCGACCTCCCTAGGCATATTCTTGTCCAATTAGGGTTTTTAACCAATCTTGTGCATCCAATAGGTGTGTTTGTGGCAATGGATGATCAATTAGGTCATTTTCGTCCTCCCTAGGCTTATTCTTGTCCAATTAGGGTTTTTAACCAATCTTGTGCATCCAATAGGTGTGTTTGTGTCATTGGATGATCAATTAGGTCATTTTCGTCCTCGCTAGGCTTATTCTTGCCCAATTAGGGTTTTTAACCAATCTTGTGCATCCAATAAGTTCATTTGTGTCATTGGATTAACATTTAGGTCATTTTCGTCCTCCCTAGGCATATTCTTGTCCAATTAGGGTTTTTAACCAATATTGTGCATCCAATAGGTGTGTTTGTGTCATTGGATGATCAATTTAGGTCATTTTAGTTCTCCCTAGGCATATTCTTGTCCAATTAGGGTTTTTAACCAATCTTGTGCATCCAATAGGTGTGTTTGTGTCATTGGATGATCAATTAGGTCATTTTCGTCCTCCCTAGGCTTATTCTTGTCCAATTAGGGTTTTAAATCGATCTTGTGCATCCAATAGGTGTGTTTGTGTCATTGGATGATCAATTAGGTCATTTTCGTCCTGCCTAGGTATATTCTTGTCCAATTAGAGTTTTTAACCAATCTTGTGGATCCAATAGGTGTGTTTGTGTCATTGGATGATCAATTAGGTCATTTTCGTCCTCTCTTTGCATATTCTTGTCCAATTAGGGTTTTTAACCAATCTTGTGCTTCCAATAGATGTGTTTGTGTCATTGGATGATCAATTAGGTCATTTTCGTCCTCCCTAGGCTTATTCTTGTCCAATTAGGGTTTTTAACCAATCTTGTGCATCCAATATGTTGAGTTGTGTCATTGGATTAACATTTAGGTCATTTTCGTCCTCCCTAGGCTTATTCTTGTCCAATTAGGGTTTTGAACTAATCTTGTGCATCCAATAAGTTCATTTGTGTCCTTGGATAAACATTTAGGTCATTTTCGTCCTCCCTAGTCATATTCTTGTCCAATTAGGGTTTTTAACCAATCTTGTGCATCCCATAGGTGTGTTTGTGTCATTGGATGATCAATTAGGTTATTTTCGTCCTCCCTAGGCTTATTCTTGTCCAATTATGGTTTTTAACCAATCTTGTGCTTCCAATAGGTGTGTTTATGTCATTGGATGATCAATTAGGTCATTTTCGTCCTCCCTAGGCATATTCTTGTCCAATTAGGGTTTTTAACCAATCTTGTGCATCCAATAGGTGTGTTTGTGGCAATGGATGATCAATTAGGTCATTTTCGTCCTCCCTAGGCATATTCTTGTCCAATTAGGGTTTTTAACAAATCTTGTGCATCCAATAGGTGTGTTTGTGGCAATGGATGATCAATTAGGTCATTTTCGTCCTCCCTAGGCCTATTCTTGTCCAATTAGGGTTATTAACCAATCTTGTGCATCCAATAGGCGTGTTTGTGTCATTGGATGATCAATTAGGTCATTTTCGTCCTCCCTAGGCTTTTTCTTGTCCAATTAGTGTTTTTAACGAATCTTGTGCATCCAATAAGTTCATTTGTGTCATTGGATTAACATTTAGGTCATTTTCGTCCTCCCTAGGCATATTCTTGTCCAATTAGGGTTTTTAACCAATCTTGTGCATCCAATAGGTGTGTTTGTGTCATAGGATGATCAATTAGGTCATTTTCGTCCTCCCTATGCTTATTCTTGTCCAATTAGGGTTTTTAACTAATCTTGTGCATCCAATAAGTTCATTTGATTCATTGGATGATCAATTAGGTCATTTTCGTCCTTCCTGGGCATATTCTTGTCCAACTAGGGTTTTTAACCAACCTTGTGCATCCAATAGGTGTGTTTGTGTCATTGGATGATCAATTAGGTCATTTTCATCCTCCTTAGGCTTATTCTTGTCCAATTAGGGTTTTTAACCAAACTTGTGCATCCAATAAGTTCATTTGTGTCATTGGATTAACATTTAGGTCATTTTCGTCCTCCCTAGGCATATTCTTGTCCAATTAGGGTTTTTAACCAATCTTGTGCATCCAATAGGTGTGTTTGTGTCATTGGATGATCAATTAGGTCATTTTCGTCCTCCCTAGGCTTATTCTTGTCCAATTATGGTTTTTAACCAATCTTGTGCATCCAATAAGTTCATTTGTGTCATTAAATGATCAACTAAGTCATTTTCGTCCTTCCTAGGCATATTCTTGTCCAACTAGGGTTTTTAACCAGTCTTGTGCATCCAATAGGTGTGTTTGTGTCAATGGATTATCAATTAGGTCATTTTCGTCCTCCCAAGGCTTATTCTTGTCCAATTAGGGTTTTTAACCAATCTTGTGCATCCAATAAGTTCATTTGTGTCATTGGATTAACATTTAGGTCATTTTCGTCCTCCCTAGGCATATTCTTGTCCAATTAGGGTTTTTAACCAATCTTGTGCATCCAATAGGTGTGTTTGTGTCATTGGATGATCAATTAGGTCATTTTCGTCCTCCCTAGGCTTATTCTTGTCCAATTAGGGTTTTTAACCAATCTTGTGCATCCAATAGGTGTGTTTGTGTCATTGGATGATCAATTAGGTCATTTTCGTCCTCCCTAGGCTTATTCTTGTCCAATTAGGGTTTTTAACCAATCTTGTGCTTCCAATAAGTTGAGTAGTGTCATTGGATTAACATTTAGGTCATTTTTGTCCTCCCTTGGTTTATTCTTGTCCAATTAGGGTTTTTAACCAATCTTGTGCATCCAATAAGTTTGTTTGTGTCATTGGATTATCAATTAGGTCATTTTCGTCCTCCCTAGGCTTATTTTTGTCCAATTAGGGTTTTTAACCAATCTTGTGCATCCAATAAGTTTGTTTGTGTCATTGAATTAATATTTAGGTCATTTTCGTCCTCCCTAGGCATCATCTTGTCCAATTAGGATTTTTAACCAATCTTTTGCATCCAATAGGTGTATTTGTGTCATTGGATGATCAATTAGGTCATTTTCGTCCTCCCTAGGTTTATTCTTGTCCAATTAGGGTTTTTAATTAATCTTGTGCATCCAAAAACTTTGTTTGTGTCATTAAATTAATATTTAGGTCATTTTCGTCCTCCCTAGGCATATTCTTGTCCAATTAGGGTTTTTAACCAATCTTGTGCATCCAATAGGTGTGTTTGTGTCATTGGATGATCAATTAGGTCATTTTCGTCCTCCCTAGGCTTATTCTTGTCCAATTAGGGTTTTTAACCAATCTTGTGCATCCAATAGGTGTGTTTGTGTCATTGGATGATCAATGATGTCATTTTCGTCCTCCCTAGGCTTATTCTTGTCCAATTAGGGTTTTTAACCAATCTTGTGCATCCAATAAGTTAATTTGTGTCATTGGATGATCAATTAGGTCATTTTCGTCCTTCCTAGGCATATTCTTGTCCAACTAGGGTTTTTAACCAATCTTGTGCATCCAATAAGTTCATTTGTGTCATTGGATTAACATTTAGGTCATTTTCGTCCTCCCTAGGCATATTCTTGTCCAATTAGGGTTTTTAACCAATCTTGTGCATCCAATAGGTGTGTTTGTGTCATTGGATGATCAATTAGGTCATTTTCGTCCTCCCTAGGCTTATTCTTGTCCAATTAGGGTTTTTAACAAATCTTGTGCATCCAATAAGTTCATTTGTGTCATTGGATGATCAATTAGGTCATTTTTGTCCTTCCTAGGCATATTCTTGTCCAACTAGGGTTTTTAACCAGTCTTGTGCATCCAATAGGTGTGTTTGTGTCATTGGATGATCAATTAGGTCATTTTCATCCTCCCAAGGCTTATTCTTGTCCAATTAGGGTTTTTAACCAATCTTGTGCAACCAATAAGTTCATTTGTGTCATTGGATTAACATTTAGGTCATTTTCGTCCTCCCTAGGCATATTCTTGTCCAATTAGGGTTTTTAACCAATCTTGTGCATCCAATAGGTGTGTTTGTGTCATTGGATGATCAATTAGGTCATTTTCGTCCTCCCTAGATTTTATTCTTGTCCAATTAGGGTTTTTAACCAATCTTGTGCATCCAATAACTTTGTTTGCGTCATTGAATTAATATTTAGGTCATTTTCCTCCTCCCTAGGCATATTCTGGTCCAATTAGGGTTTTTAACCAATCTTGTGCATCCAATAGGTGTGTTTGTGTCATTGGATGATCAATTAGGTCATTTTCGTCCTCCCTAGGCTTATTCTTGTCCATTTAGGGTTTTTAACCAATCTTGTGCATCCAATAAGTTCATTTTTGTCATTGGATTAACATTTAGGTCATTTTCGTCCTCCCTAGGAATATTCTTGTCCAATTCGTGTTTTTAACCAATCTTGTGCTTCCAATAGGTGTGTTTGTGTCATTGGATGATCAATTAGGTCATTTTCGTTCTCCCAAGGCTTATTCTTGTCCAATTAGGGTTTTTAACCATTCTTGTGCATCCAATAAGTTTGTTTATGTCATTGAATTAATATTTAGGTCATTTTCGTCCTCCCTAGGCATATTGTTGTCCAATTAGGGTTTTTAACCAATCTTGTGCATCCAATAGGTGTGTTTGTGTCATTGGATGATCAATTAGGTCATTTTCGTCCTCCCTAGGCTTATTCTTGTCCAATTAGGGTTTTTAACCAATCTTGTGCTTCCAATAAGTTCATTTGTGTCATTAGATTAACATTTAGGTCATTTTCGTCCTCCCTAGGCATATTCTTGTCCAATTAGGGTTTTTAACCAATCTTGTGCTTCCAATAGGTGTGTTTGTGTCATTGGATGATCAATTAGGTCATTTTCGTTCTCCCTAGGCTTATTCTTGTCCAATTAGGGTTTTTAACCAATCTTGTGCATCCAATAAGTTCATTTGTGTCATTGGATTAACATTTAGGTCATTTTCGTCCTCCCTAGGCATATTCTTGTCGAATTAAGGTTTTTAACCAATCTTGTGCATCCAATAGGTGTGTTTGTGTCATTGAATGATCAATTAGGTCATTTTCGTCCTCCCTAGGCTTATTCTTGCCCAATTAGGGTTTTTAACCAATTTTGTGCATCCAATAAGTTGAGTTGTGTCATTGGATTAACATTTAGGTCATTTTCGTCCTCCTTAGGCTTATCTTGTCCAATTAGGGTTTTTAACCAATCTTTTGCATCCAATAAGTTTGTTTGTGTCATTGAATTAATATTTAGGTCATTTTCGTCCTCCCTAGGCATATTCTTGTCCAGTTAGGGTTTTTAACCAATCTTGTGCATCCAATAGGTGTGTTTGTGTCATTGGATGATCAATTAGGTCATTTACGTCCTCCCTAGGCTTATTCTTGTCCAATTAGGGTTTTTAACCAATCTTGTGCATCCAATAACTTTTTTTGTGTCATTGAATTAATATTTAGGTCATTTTCGTCCTCCCTAGGCATATTCTTGTCCAATTAGGGTTTTTAACCAATCTTGTGCATCCAATAGGTGTGTTTGTGTCATTGGATGATCAATTAGGTCATTTTCGTCCTCCCTAGGCATATTCTTGTCCAATTAGGGTTTTTAACCAATCTTGTGCATCCAATAGGTGTGTTTGTGTCATTGGATGATCAATTAGGTCATTTTCGTCCTCCCTAGGCTTTTTCTTGTCCAATTTGGGTTTTTAATCGATCTTGTGCATCCAATAGGTGTGTTTGTGTCATTGGATGATCAATTAGGTCATTTTCGTCCTCCCTAGGCATATTCTTGTCCAATTAGGGTTTTTAACCAATCTTGTGCATCCAATAGGTGTGTTTGTGTCATTGGATGATCAATTAGGTCATTTTCGTCCTCCCTAGGCTTATTCTTGTCCAATTAGGTTTTTTAACCGATCTTGTGCATCCAATAGGTGTGTTTGTGTCATTGGATGATCAATTAGGTCATTTTCGTCCTCCCTAGGCATATTCTTGTCCAATTAGGGTTTTTAACCAATCTTGTGCATCCAATAGGTGTGTTTGTGTCATTGGATGATCAATTAGGTCATTTTCGTCCTCTCTAGGCTTATTCTTGTCCAATTAGGGTTTTTAACCGATCATGTGCATCCAATAGGTGTGCTTGTGTCATTGGATGATCAATTAGGTCATTTACGTCCTCCCTAGGCTTATTCTTGCCCAATTAGGGTTTTTAACCAATCTTGTGCATCCAATAACTTTGTTTGTGTCATTGAATTAATATTTAGGTCATTTTCGTCCTCCCTAGGCATATTCTTGTCCAATTAGGGTTTTATACCAATCTTGTGCATCCAATAGGTGTGTTTGTGTCATTGGATGATCAATTAGGTTATTTTCGTCCTCCCTAGGCTTATTCTTGTCCAATTAGGGTTTTTAACCAATCTTGTGCATCCAATAAGTTGAGTTGTGTCATTGGATTAACATTTAGGTCATTTTCGTTCTCCCTACGCTTATTCTTGTCCAATTAGGGTTTTTAACCAATCTTGTGCATCCAATAGGTTTGTTTGTGTCATTGGATGATCAATTAGGTCATTTTCGTCCTCCCTAGGCATATTCTTGTCCAATTAGGGTTTTTAACCAATCTTGTGCATCCAATAGGTGTGTTTGTGTCATTGGATGATCAATTAGGTCATTTTCGTCCTCCCTAGGCATATTCTTGTCCAATTAGGGTTTTTAACCAATCTTGTGCATCCAATAGGTTGAGTTGTGTCATTGGATTAACATTTAGGTCATTTTCGTCCTCCCTAGGCATATTCTTGTCCAATTAGGGTTTTTAACCAATCTTGTGCATCCAATAGGTGTGTTTGTGTCATTGGATGATCAATTAGGTCATTTTCGTCCTCCCTTGGCTTATTCTTGTCCAATTTGGGTTTTTAACCAATCTTGTGCATCCAATAACTTTGTTTGTGTCATTGAATTAATATTTAGGTCAGTTTCGTCCTCCCTAGGCATATTCTTGTCCAATTAGGGTTTTTAACCAATCTTGTGCATCCAATAGGTGTGTTTGTGTCATTGGATGATCAATTAGTTCATTTTCGTCCTCCCTAGGCATATTCTTGTCCAATTAGGGTTTTTAACCAATCTTGTGCATCCAATAGGTGTGTTTGTGTCATTGGATGATCAATTAGGTTATTTTCGTCCTCCCTAGGCTTATTCTTGTCCAATTAGGGTTTTTAACCAATCTTCTGCATCCAATAAGTTGAGTTGTGTCATTGGATTAACATTTAGGTCATTTTCGTCCTCCCTAGGCTTATTCTTGTCCAATTAGGGTTTTTAACCAATCTTGTGCATCCAATAAGTTCTTTTGTATCATTGGATTTACATTTAGGTCATTTTCGTCCTCCCTAGGCATATTCTTGTCCAATTAGGGTTTTTAACCAATCTTGTGCATCCAATAGGTGTGTTTGTGTCATTGGATGATCAATTAGGTTATTTTCGTCCTCCCTAGGCTTATTCTTGTCCAATTAGGGTTTTTAACCAATCTTGTGCATCCACTAAGTTGAGTTGTGTCATTGGATTAACATTTAGGTCATTTTCGTCCTCCCTAGGCATATTCTTGTCCAATTAGGGTTTTTAACCAATCTTGTGCATCCAATAGGTGTGTTTGTGTCATTGGATGATCAATTAGGTCATTTTCGTCCTCCCTAGGCTTATTCTTGTCCAGTTAGGGTTTTTAACCAATCTTGTATATCCAATAAGTTCATTTGTGTCATTGGATTAACATTTAGGTCATTTTCGTCCTCCCTAGGCATATTCTTGTCCAATTAGGGTTTTTAACCAATCTTGTGCATCCAATAGGTGTGTTTGTGTCATTGGATGATCAATTAGGTCATTTTCGTCCTCCCTAGGCTTATTCTTGTCCAATTAGGGTTTTTAACCAATCTTGTGCATCCAATAAGTTCATTGGTGTCATTGGATAATCAATTAGGTCATTTTCGTCCTCCCTAGGCATATTCTTGTCCAACTAGGGTTTTTAACCAATCTTGTGCATCCAATAGGTGTGTTTGTATCATTGGATGATCAATTAGGTCATTTTCGTCCTCCCTAGGCTTATTCTTGTCCAATTAGGGTTTTTAACCAATCTTGTGCATCCAATAAGTTGAGTTGTGTCATTGGATTAACATTTCGGTCATTTTCGTTCTCCCTAGGCTTATTCTTGTCCAATTAGGGTTTTTAACCAATCTTGTGCATCCAATAGGTGTGTTTGTGTCATTGGATGATCAATTAGGTCATTTTCGTCCTCCCTAGGCTTATTCTTGTCCAATTAGGGTTTTTAACCAATCTTGTGCATCCAATAAGTTCATTGGTGTCATTGGATGATCAATTAGGTCATTTTCGTCCTCCCTAGGCATATTCTTGTCCAACTAGGGTTTTTAACCAATCTTGTGCATCCAATAGGTGTGTTTGTATCATTGGATGATCAATTAGGTCATTTTCGTCCTCCCTAGGCTTATTCTTGTCCAATTAGGGTTTTTAACCAATCTTGTGCATCCAATAAGTTGAGTTGTGTCATTGGATTAACATTCCGGTCATTTTCGTTCTCCCTAGGCTTATTCTTGACCAATTAGGGTTTTTAACCAATCTTCTGCATCCAATATCTTTGTTTGTGTCATTGAATTAATATTTAGGTCATTTTCGTCCTCCCTAGGCATATTCTTGTCCAATTAGGGTTTTTAACCAATCTTGTGCATCCAATAGGTGTGTTTGTGTCATTGGATGATCAATTAGGTCATTTTCGTCCTCCCTAGGCTTATTCTTGTCCAGTTAGGGTTTTTAACCAATCTTGTGCATCCAATAAGTTCATTTGTGTCATTGGATTAACATTTAGGTCATTTTCGTCCTCCCTAGGCATATTCTTGTCCAATTAGGGTTTTTAACCAATCTTGTGCATCCAATAGGTGTGTTTGTGTCATTGGATGATCAATTAGGTCATTTTCGTCCTCCCTAGGCTTATTCTTGTCCAATTAGGGTTTTTAACCAATCTTGTGCCTTCAATAGGTGTGTTTGTGCCATTGGATGAACATTTAGGTCATTTTCGTCCTCCCTAGGCATATTCTTGTCCAATTAGGGTTTTTAACCAATCTTGTGCATCCAATAGGTGTGTTTGTGTCATTGGATGATCAATTAGGTCATTTTCGTCCTCCCTAGGCTTATTCTTGTCCAATTAGGGTTTTTAACCAATCTTGTGCATCCAATAAGTTTGTTTGTGTCATTGAATTAATATTTAGGTCATTTTCGTCCTCCCAAGGTATATTCTTGTCCAATTAGGGTTTTTAACCAATCTTGTGCATCCAATAAGTTCATTTGTGTCATTGGATTAACATTTAGGTCATTTTCGTCCTCCCTAGGCATATTCTTGTCCAATTAGGGTTTTTAACCAATCTTGTGCATCCAATAGGTGTGTTTGTGTCATTGGATGATCAATTAGGTCATTTTCGTCCTCCCTAGGCATATTCTTGTCCAGTTAGGGTTTTTAACCAATCTTGTGCATCCAATAGGTGTGTTTACGTCATTGGATGATCAATTAGGTCATTTTCGTCCTCCCTAGGCTTATTCTTGTCCAATTAGGGTTTTTAAGCAATCTTGATCATCCAATAAGTTCATTTGTGTCATTGGATTAACATTTAGGTCATTTTCGTCCTCCCTAGGCATATTCTTGTCCAATTAGGGTTTTTAACCAATCTTGTGCATCCAATAGGTGTGTTTGTGTCATTGGATGATCAATTAGGTCATTTTCGTCCTCCCTAGGCTTATTATTGTCCAATTAGGGTTTTTAACCAATCTTGTGCATCCAATAAGTTAATTTGTGTCATTGGATGATCAATTAGGTCATTTTCGTACTCCCTAGGCATATTCTTGTCCAGTTAGGGTTTTTAACCAATCTTGTGCATCCAATAGGTGTGTTTGTGTCATTAGATGATCAATTAGGTCATTTTCGTCCTCCCTATGCTTATTCTTGTCCAATTAGGGTTTTTAAGCAATCTTGATCATCCAATAAGTTCATTTGTGTCATTGGATTAACATTTAGGTCATTTTCGTCCTCCCTAGGCATATTCTTGTCCAATTAGGGTTTTTAACCAATCTTGTGCATCCAATAGGTGTGTTTGTGTCATTGGATGATCAATTAGGTCATTTTCGTCCTCCCTAGGCTTATTCTTGTCCAGTTAGGGTTTTTAACCGATCTTGTGCATCCAATAGGTGTGTTTGTGTCATTGGATGATCAATTAGGTCATTTTCGTCCTCCCTAGGCATATTCTTGTCCAATTAGGGTTTTTAACCAATCTTGTGCATCGAATAGGTGTGTTTGTGTCATTGGATGATCAATTAGGTTATTTTCGTCCTCCCTAGGCTTATTCTTGTCCAATTAGGGTTTTTAACCAATCTTGTGCATCCAATAGGTGTGTTTATGTCATTGGATGATCAATTAGGTCATTTTCGTCCTTCCTAGGCATATTCTTGTCCAATTAGGGTTTTTAACCAATCTTGTGCATCCAATAGGTGTGTTTATGTCATTGGATGATCAATTAGGTCATTTTCGTCCTCCCTAGGCATATTCTTGTCCAATTAGGGTTTTTAACCAATCTTGTGCATCCAATAGGTGTGTTTGTGTCATTGGATGATCAATTAGGTCATTTTCGTCCTCCCTAGGCTTATTCTTGTCCAATTAGGGTTTTTAACCAATGTTGTGCTTCCAACAGGTGTATTTGTGTCATTGGATGATCAATTAGGTCATTCTCGTCCTCCCTAGGCTTATTAATGTCCAATTAGGGTTTTTAACCAATCTTGTGCATCCAATGAGTTTGTTTGTGTCACTGAATTAATATTTAGATCATTTTCGTCCTCCCTAGGCATATTCTTGTCCAATTAGGGTTCTTAACCAATCTTGTGCATCCAATAGGTGTGTTTGTGTCATTGGATGATCAATTAGGTCATTTTCGTCCTCCCTAGGCATATTCTTGTCCAATTAGGGTTTTTAACCAATCTTGTGCATCCAATAGGTGTGTTTGTGTCATTGGATGATCAATTAGGTCATTTTCGTCCTCCCTAGGCTTATTCTTTTCCAATTACGGTTTTTAACCAATCTTGTGCATCTAATAACTTTGTTTGTGTCATTGAATTAATATTTAGGTCATTTTCGTCCTCCCTAGGCATATTCTTGTCCAATTAGGGTTTTTAACCACTCTTGTGCATCCAATAGGTGTGTTTGGGTCATTGGATGATCAATTAGGTCATTTTCGTCCTCCCTAGGCTTATTCTTGTCCAATTAGGGTTTTTAACCAATCTTGTGCATCCAATAGGCGTGTTTGTGTCATTGGATGATCAATTAGGTCATTTTCGTCCTCCCTAGGCATATTCTTGTCCAATTAGGGTTTTTAACCAATCTTGTGCATCCAATAGGTGTGTTTGTGTCATTGGATGATCAATTAGGTCATTTTCGTCCTCCCTAGGCTTATTCTTGTCCAATTAGGGTTTTTAACCAATCTTGTGCATCCAATACGTTCATTTGTGTCATTGGATTAACATTTTGGTCATTTTCGTCCTCCCTAGGCATATTCTTGCTCATTTAGAGTTTTAGACCAATCTTGTGCATCCAATAGGTGTGTTTGTGTCATTGGATGATCAATTAGGTAATTTTCGTCCTCCCAAAGCTTATTCTTGTCCAATTAGGGTTTTTAACTAATCTTGTGCATCCAATAAGTTCATTTGTGTCATTGGATGATCAATTAGGTCATTTTCGTCCTCCCTAGGCATATTCTTGTCCAATTAGGGTTTTTAACCAATCTTGTGCATCCAATAGGTGTGTTTGTGTCATTGGATGATCAATTAGGTCATTTTCGTCCTCCCTAGGCTTATTCTTGTCCAATTAGCGTTTTTAACCGATCTGGTGCATCCAATAGGTGTGTTTGTGTCGTTGGATGATCAATTAGGTCATTTTCGTCCTCCCTAGGCATATTCTTGTCCAATTAGGGTTTTTAACCAATCTTGTGCATCCAATAGGTGTGTTTGTGGCAATGGATGATCAATTAGGTCATTTTCGTCCTCCCTAGGCTTATTCTTGTCCAATTAGGGTTTTTAACCATTCTTGTGCATCCAATAGGCGTGTTTGTGTCATTGGATGATCAATTAGGTCATTTTCGTCCTCCCTAGGCATATTCTTGTCCAATTATGGTTTTTAACAAATCTTGTGCATCCAATAGGTGTGTTTGTGGCAATGGATGATCAATTAGGTCATTTTCGTCCTCCCTAGGCTTATTCTTGTCCAATTAGGGTTTTTAACCAATCTTGTGCATCCAATAGGCGTGTTTGTGTCATTGGATGATCAATTAGGTCATTTTCGTCCTCCCTAGGCTTTTTCTTGTCCAATTAGTGTTTTTAACGAATCTGGTGCATCCAATAAGTTCATTTGTGTCATTGGATTAACATTTAGGTCATTTTCGTCCTCCCTAGGCATATTCTTGTCCAATTAGGGTTTTTAACCAATCTTGTGCATCCAATAGGTGTGTTTGTGTCATTGGATGATCAATTAGGTCATTTTCGTCCTCCCTAGGCTTATTCTTGTCCAATTAGGGTTTTACATCGATCTTGTGCATCCAATAGGTGTGTTTGTGTCATTGGATGATCAATTAGGTCATTTTCGTCCTGCCTAGGTATATTCTTGTCCAATTAGAGTTTTTAACCAATCTTGTGGGTCCAATAGGTGTGTTTGTGTCATTGGATGATCAATTAGGTCATTTTCGTCCTCCCTTTGCATATTCTTGTCCAATTAGGGTTTTTAACCAATCTTGTGCTTCCAATAGATGTGTTTGTGTCATTGGATGATCAATTAGGTCATTTTCGTCCTCCCTAGGCTTATTCTTGTCCAATTAGGATTTTTAACCAATCTTGTGCATCCAATATGTTGAGTTGTGTCATTGGATTAACATTTAGGTCATTTTCGTCCTCCCTAGGCTTATTCTTGTCCAATTAGGGTTTTGAACTAATCTTGTGCATCCAATAAGTTCATTTGTGTCCTTGGATTAACATTTAGGTCATTTTCGTCCTCCCTAGTCATATTCTTGTCCAATTAGGGTTTTTAACCAATCTTGTGCATCCAATAGGTGTGTTTGTGTCATTGGATGATCAATTAGGTTATTTTCGTCCTCCCTAGGCTAATTCTTGTCCAATTAGGGTTTTTAACCAATCTTGTGCATCCAATAGGTGTGTTTGTGTCATTGGATGATCAATTAGGTCATTTTTGTCCTCCCTAGGCTTATTCTTGTCCAATTAGGGTTTTTAACCAATCTTGTGCATCCAGTAGGTGTGTTTGTGTCATTGGATGATCAATTAGGTCATTTTCGTCCTCCCTAGGCTTATTCTTGTCCAATTAGGGTTTTTAACCGATCTTGTGCATCCAATAGGTGTGTTTGTGTCATTGGATGATCAATTAGGTCATTTTCGTCCTGCGTAGGTATATTCTTGTCCAATTAGAGTTTTTAACCAATCTTGTGGATCCAATAGTTGTGTTTGTGTCATTGGATGATCAATTAGGTCATTTTCGTCCTCCCTTTGCATATTCTTATCCAATTAGGGTTTTTAACCAATCTTGTGCTTCCAATAGATGAGTTTGTGTAATTGGATGATCAATTAGGTCATTTTCGTCCTCCCTAGGCATATTCTTGTCCAATTAGGGTTTTTAACCAATCTTGTGCATCCAATAGGTGTGTTTGTGTCATTGGATGATCAATTAGGTCATTTTCGTCCTCCCTAGGCTTATTCTTGTCCAATTAAGGTTTTTAACCAATCTTGTGCATCCAATAGGTGTGTTTGTGTCATTGGATGATCAATTAGGTCATTTTCGTCCTCCCTTGGCTTATTCTTGTCCAATTAGGGTTTTTAACCAATCTTGTGCATCCAATAGGTGTGTTTGTGTCATTGGATGATTAATTAGGTCATTTTCGTCCTCCCTAGGCATATTCTTGTCCAATTAGGGTTTTTAACCAATCTTGTGCATCCAATAAGTTTGTTTGTTTCATTGAATTAATATTTAGGTCATTTTCGTCCTCCCTAGGCATATTCTTGTCCAATTAGGGTTTTTAACCAATCTTGTGCATCCAATAGGTGTGTTTGTGTCATTGGATGATCAATTAGGTCATTTTCGTCCTCCCTAGGCTTATTCTTGTCCAATTAGGGTTTTTAACCAATCTTTGCATCCAATAAGTTTGTTTGTTTCATTGAATTAATATTTAGGTCATTTTCGACCTCCCTAGGCATATTCTTGTCCAATTAGGGTTTTTAACCAATCTTGTGCATCCAATAGGTGTGTTTGTGTCATTGGATGATCAATTAGGTCATTTTCATCCTCCCTAGGAATATTCTTGTCCAATTAGGGTTTTTAACCAATCTTGTGCATCCAATAGGTGTGTTTGTGTCATTGGATGATCAATTAGGTCAGTTTCGTCCTCCCTAGGCTTATTCTTGTCCAATTAGGGTTTTTAACCAATCTTGTGCATCCAATAAGTTTGTTTGTGTCATTGAATTAATATTTAGGTCATTTTCGTCCTCCCTAGGCATATTCTTGTCCAATTAGGGTTTTTAACCAATCTTGTGCATCCAATAGGTGTGTTTGTGTCATCGGATGATCAATTAGGTCACTTTCGTCCTCCCTAGGCATATTCTTGTCCAATTAGGGTTTTTAACCAATCTTGTTCATCCAATAGGTGTGTTTGTGTCATTGGATGATCAATTAGCTCATTTTAGTCCTCCCTAGGCTTATTCTTGTCCAATTAGGGTTTTTAACCAAGCTTGTGCATCCAATAAGTTTGTTTGTGTCATTGAATTAATATTTAGGTCATTTTCGTCCTCCCTAGGCATATTCTTGTCCAATTAGGGTTTTTAACCAATCTTGTGCATCCAATAGGTGTGTTTGTGTCATTGGATGATCAATTAGGTCATTTTCGTCCTCCCTAGGCTTATTCTTGTCCAATTAGGGTTTTTAACCAATCTTGTGCATCCAATAAGTTTGTTTGTGTCATTGAATTAATATTTAGGTTATTTTCGTCCTTCCTATGCATATTCTTGTCCAATTAGGGTTTTTACCCAATCTTGTGCATCCAATAGGTCTGTTTGTGTCATTGGATGATCAATTAGGTTATTTTCGTCCTCCCTAGGCTTATTCTTGTCCAATTAGGGTTTTTAACCAATCTTGGGCATCCAATAAGTTCATTTGTGTCATTGCATTAACATTTAGGTCATTTTCGTCCTCCCTAGGCATATTCTTGTCCAATTAGGGTTTTTAACCAATCGTGTGTATCCAATAGGTGTGTTTGTTTCATTGGATTAACATTTAGGTCATTTTCGTCCTCCCTAGGCATATTCTTTTCCAATTAGGGTTTTTAACCAAAGTTGTGCATCCAATAAGTTCATTTGTGTCATTGGATGATCAATTAGGTCATTTACGTCCTCCCTAGGCATATTCTGGCATATTCTTGTCCAATTAGGGTTTTTAACCAATCTTGTGCATCCAATAGGTGTGTTTGTGTCATTGGATGATCAATTAGGTCATTTTCGTCCTCCCTAGGCTTATTCTTGTCCAATTAGGGTTTTTAACCAATCTTGTGCATCCAATAAGTTTGTTTGTGTCATTGGATTAACATTTAGGTCATTTTCATCCTCCCTAGGCATATTCTTGTCCAATTAGGGTTTTTAACCAATCTTGTGCATCCAATAGGTGTGTTTGTGTCATTGGATGATCAATTAGGTCATTTTCGTCCTCCCTAGGCTTATTCTTGTCCAATTAGGGTTTTTAACCAATCTTGTGCATCCAATAACTTTGTTTGTGTCATTGAATTAATATTTAGGAAATTTTCCTCCTCCCTAGGCATATTCTTGTCCAATTAGGGTTTTTAACCAATCTTGTGCATCCAATAGGTGTGTTTGTGTCATTGGATGATCAATTAGGTCATTTTCGTCCTCCCTAGGCTTATTCTTGTCCAATTAGGGTTTTTAACCAATCTTGTGCCTCCAATAGGTGAGTTTGTGTCATTGGATTAACATTTAGGTCTTTTTCGTCCTCCCTAGGCTTATTCTTGTCCAATTAGGGTTTTTAACCAATCTTGTGCATCCAATAAGTTTGTTTGTGTCATTGAATTAATATTTAGGTCATTTTCGTCCTCCCTAGGCATATTCTTGTCCAATTAGGGTTTTAACCAATCTTGTGCATCCAATAGGTGTGTTTGTGTCATTGGATGATCAATTAGGTCATTTTCGTCCTCCCTAGGCTTATTCTTGTCCAATTAGGGTTTTTAACCAATCTTGTGCATCCAATAACTTTATTTGTGTCATTGATTTAATATTTAGGTCATTTTCCTCCTCGCTAGGCATATTCTTGTCCAATTAGGGTTTTTAACCAATCTTGTGCATCCAATAGGTGTGTTTGTGTCATTGGATGATCAATTAGGTCATTTTCGTCCTCCCTAGGCTTATTCTTGTCCAATTAGGGTTTTTAACCAATCTTGTGCATCCAATAAGTTCATTTGTGTCATTGGATTAACATTTAGGTCATTTTCGTCCTCCCTAGGCATATTCTTGTCCAATTAGGGTTTTTAACCAATCTTGTGCATCCAATAGGTGTGTTTGTGTCATTTGATGATCAATTAGGTTATTTTTGTCCTCCCTAGGCTTATTCATGTCCAATTTGGGTTTTTAACTAATCTTGTGCATCCAATAAGTTCATTTGTGTCATTGGATGATCAATTAGGTCATTTTCGTCCTCCCTAGGCATATTCTTGTCCAATTAGGGTTTTTAACCAATCTTGTGCATCCAATAGGTGTGTTTGTGTCATTGGATGATCAATTAGGTCATTTTCGTCCTCCCTAGGCTTATTCTTGTCCAATTAGGGTTTTTAACCAATCTTGTGCATCCAATAAGTTTTTTTGTGTCATTGAATTAATATTTAGTTCATTTTCGTCCTCCCTAGGCATATTCTTGTCCAATTAGGGTTTTTAACCAATCTTGTGCATTCAATAGGTGTGTTTGTGTCATTGGATGATCAATTAGGTCATTTTCGTCCTCCCTAGGCTTATTCTTGTCCAATTAGAGTTTTTAACCAATCTTGTGCATCCAATAAGTTCATTTGTGTCATTGGATTAACAGTTAGGTCATTTTCGCCCTCCCTAGGAATATTCTTGTCCAATAAGGGTTTTTAACCAATCTTGTGAATCCAATAGGTGTATTTGTGTCATTGGATGATCAATTAGGTTATTTTCGTCCTCCCTAGGCTTATTCTTGTCCAATTAGGGTTTTTAACCAATCTTGTGCATCCAATAGGTGTGTTTGTGTCATTGGATGATCAATTAGGTCATTTTCGTCCTCCCTATGCATATTCTTGTCCAATTAGGGTTTTTAACCAATCTTGTGCATCCAATAAGTTTGTCTGTTTCATTGAATTAATATTTAGGTCATTTTCGTCCTCCCTAGGCATATTCTTGTCCAATTAGGGTTGTTAACAAATCTTGTGCATCCAATAGGTGTGTTTGTGTCATTGGATGATCAATTAGGCCATTTTCGTCCTCCCTAGGCTTATTCTTGTCCAATTAGGGTTTTTAACCAGTCTTGTGCATCCAATAAGTTCATTTGTGTCATTGGATTAACATTTAGGTCATTTTAGTCCTCCCTAGGCATATTCTTGTCCAATTAGGGTTTTTAACCAATCTTGTGCATCCAATAGGTGTGTTTGTGTCATTGGATGATCAATTAGGTCATTTTCGTCCTCCCTAGGCTTATTCTTGTCCAATTAGGGTTTTTAAACAATCTTTTGCATCCAATAGGTGTGTTTGTGTCATTGGATGATCAATTAGGTCATTTTCGTCCTCCCTAGGCTTATTCTTGTCCAATTAGGGTTTTTAACAAATCTTGTGCATCCAATAAGTTCATTTGTGTCATTGGATGATCAATTAGGTCATTTTCGTCCTCACTAGGCTTATTCTTGTCCAATTAGGGTTTTTAACCAATCTTGTGCATCCAATAGGTGTGTTTGTGTCATTGGATGATCAATTAGGTCATTTTCGTCCTCCCTAGGCATATTCTTGTCCAAGTAGGGTTTTTAACCATTCTTGTGATTCCAATAGGTGTGTTAGTGTCATTGGATGATCAATTAGGTCATTTTCGACCTCACTAGGCTTATTCTTGTCCAATTAGGGTTTTTAACCAATCTTGTGCATCCAATAGGTGTGTTTGTGTCATTGGATGATCAATTAGGTCATTTTCGTCTTCCCTAGGCTTATTCTTGTCCAATTAGGGTTTTTAACCAATCTTGTGCATCCAATAACTTTGTTTGTGTTATTGAATTAATATTTAGGTCATTTTTGTCCTCCCTAGGCATATTCTTGTCCAATTAGGGTTTTTAACCAATCTTGTGCATGCAATAGGTGTGTTTGTGTCATTGGATGATCAATTAGGTCATTTTCGTCCTCCCTAGGCTTATTCTTGTCCAATTAGGGTTCTTAACCAATCTTGTGCATCCAATAAGTTCATTTGTGTCATTGGATTAACAATTAGGTCATTTTCGTCCTCCCTAGACATATTCTTGTCCAGTTAGGGTTCTTAACCAATCTTGTGCTTCGAATAGGTGTGTTTGTGTCATTGGATGATCAATTAGGTCATTTTCGTTCTCCCTAGGCTTATTCTTGTCGAATTAGGGTTTTTAACCAATCTTGTGCATCCAATAAGTTCATTTGTGTTATTGGATTAACATTTAGGTCATATTCGTCCTCCCAAGGCATATTCTTGTCCAATTAGGGTTTTTAACCAAACTTTTGCACCCAATAGGTGTGTTTGTGTCATTCGATGATCAATTAGGTCATTTACGTCCTCCCTAGGCATATTCTTGTCCAATTAGGGTTTTTAACCAATCTTGTGCATCCAATAGGTGTGTTTGTGTCATTGGATGATCAATTAGGTCATTTTCGTCCTCCCTAGGCTTATTCTTGTCCAATTAGGGTTTTTAACCAATCTTGTGCATCCAATAAGTTCATTTGTGTCATTGGATGATCAATTAGGTCATTTTCGTCCTCCCTAGGCTTATTCTTGTCCAATTAGGGTTTTTCACCAATCTTGTGCATCCAATAACTTTGTTTGTGTCATTGAATTAATATTTAATTCATTTTCCTCCTCCCTAGGAATATTCTTGTCCAATTAGGGTTTTTAACCAATCTTGTGCGTCCAATAGGTGTGTTTGTGTCATTGGATGATCAATTAGGTCATTTTCGTCCTCCCAAGGCATATTCTTGTCCAATTAGGGTTTTTAACCAATCTTGTGCATCCAATAGGTGTGTTTGTGTCATTGGATGATCAATTAGGTCATTTTCGTCCTCCCTAGGCTTATTCTTGTCCAATTAGGGTTTTTAACCAATCTTGTGCATCCAATAGGTGTGTTTGTGTCATTGGATGATCAATTAGGTCATTTTCGTCCTCCCTAGGCTTATTCTTGTACAATTAGGGTTCTTAACCAATCTTGTGCATCCAATAAGTTCATTTGTGTCATTGGATGATCAATTAGGTCATTTTCATCCTCCCTAGGCATGTTCTTGTCCAACTAGGGTTTTTAACCTATCTTGTGCATCCAATAGGTGTGTTTGTATCATTGGATGATCAATTAGGTCATTTTCGTCCTCCCTAGGCTTATTCTTGTCCAATTAGGGTTTTTAACCAATCTTGTGCATCCAATAAGTTTGTTTGTGTCATTGAATTAATATTTAGGTCATTTTCGTCCTCCCTAGGCATATTCTTGTCCAATTAGGGTTTTTAACCAATCTTGTGCATCCAATAGGTGTGTTTGTGTCATTGGATGATCAATTAGGTCATTTATGTTCTCCCTAGGCTTATTCTTGTCCAATTAGGGTTTTTAACCAATCTTGTGCATCCAATAACTTTGTTTGTGTCATTGAATTAATATTTAGGTCATTATCGTCCTCCCTAGGCATATTCTTGTCCAATTAGGGTTTTTAACCAATCTTGTGCATCCAATAGGTGTGTTTGTGTCATTGGATGATCAATTAGGTTATTTTCGTCCTCCCTAGGCTTATTCTTGTCCAATTAGGGTTTTTAACCAATCTTGTGCATCCAATAAGTTGAGTTGTGTCATTGGATTAACATTTAGGTCATTTTTGTCCTCCCTAGGCTTATTCTTGTCCAATTAGGGTTTTTAACCAATCTTGGGCATCCAATAAGTTCATTTGTGTCATTGGATGATCAATTAGGTCATTTTCGTCCTCTCTAGGCATATTCTTGTCCAATTTGGGTTTTTAACCAATCTTGTGCATCCAATAGGTGTGTTTGTGTCATTGGATGATCAATTAGGTCATTTTCATCCTCCCTAGGCTTATTCTTGTCCAATTAGGGTTTTTAACCGATCTTGTGCATCCAATAGGTGTGTTTGTGTCATTGGATGATCAATTAGGTCATTTTCGTCCTGCGTAGGTATATTCTTGTCCAATTAGAGTTTTTAACCAATCTTGTGCATCCAATAGTTGTGTTTGTGTCATTGGATAATCAATTAGGTCATTTTCGTCCTCCCTTTACATATTCTTATCCAATTAGGGTTTTTAACCAATCTTGTGCTTCCAATAGATGTGTTTGTGTAATTGGATGATCAATTAGGTCATTTTCGTCCTCCCTAGGCATATTCTTGTCCAATTAGGGTTTTTAACCAATCTTGTGCATCCAATAGGTGTGTTTGTGTCATTGGATGATCAATTAGGTCATTTTCGTCCTCCCTAGGCTTATTCTTGTCCAATTAGGGTTTTTAACCAATCTTGTGCATCCAATAGGTGTGTTTGTGTCATTGGATGATCAATTAGGTCATTTTCGTCCTCCCTAGGCCTATTCTTGCCCAATTAGGGTTTTTAACCAATCTTGTGAATCCAATAAGTTTGTTTGTGTCATTGAATTAATATTTAGGTCATTTTCGTCCTCCCTACGCATATTATTGTCCAATTAGGGTTTTTAACCAATCTTCTGCATCCAATAGGTGTGTTTGTGTCATTGGATGATCAATTAGGTCATTTTCGTCCTCCCTAGGCATATTCTTGTCCAATTAGGGTTTTTAACCAATCTTGTGCATCCAATAGGTGTGTTTGTGTCATTGGATGATCAATTAGGTCATTTTCGTCCTCCCTAGGCTTATTCTTGTCCAATTAAGGTTTTTAACCAATCTTGTGCATCCAATAGGTGTGTTTGTGACATTGGATGACCAATTAGGTCATTTTCATCCTCCCTAGGCATATTCTTGTCCAATTAGGGTTTTTAACCAATCTTGTGCATCCAATAGGTGTGTTTGTGACAATGGATGATCAATTAGGTCATTTTCGTCCTTCCTAGGCTTATTCTTGTCCAATTAGGGTTTTTAACCAATCTTGTGCATCCAATAGGTGTGTTTGTGTCATTGGATGATCAATTAGGTCATTTTCGTCCTCCCAAGGCTTATTCTTGTCCAATTAGGGTTTTTAACCAATCTTGTGCATCCAATAGGTGTGTTTGTGTCTTTGGATGATCAATTAGGTCATTTTCGCCCTCTATAGGCCTATTCTTGTCCAATTAGGGTTTTTAACCAATCTTGTGCATCCGATAAGTTTGTTTGTGTCATTGAATTAATATTTAGGTCATTTTCGTCCTCCCTAGGCATATTCTTGTCCAATTAGGGTTTTTAACCAATCTTGTGCATCCAATAGGTGTGTTTGTGTCATTGGATGATCAATTAGGTCATTTTCGTCCTCCCTAGGCTTATTCTTGTCCAATTAGGGTTTTTAACCAATCTTGTGCATCCAATAAGTTGAGTTGTGTCATTGGATTAACATTTAGGTCATTTTCGTCCTCCCTAGGCTGATTCTTGTCCAATTAAGGTTTTTAACCAATCTTGTGCATCCAATAGGTATGTTTGTGTCATTGGATGATCAATTAGGTCATTTTCGTCCTCCATAGGCTTATTCTTGTCCAATTAGGGTTTTTAACCAATCTTGTGCATCCAATAAGTTGAGTTGTGTCATTGGATTAACATTTAGGTCATTTTCGTACTCCCTAGGCTTATTCTTGTCCAATTAGGGTTTTTAACCAATCTTGTGCATCCAATAAGTTCATTTGTGTCATTGGATTAACATTTAGGTCATTTTCGTCCTACCTAGGCATATTCTTGTCCAATTAGAGTTTTAGACCAATCTTGTGCATCCAATAGGTGTGTTTGTGTCATTGGATGATCAATTAGGTCATTTTCGTCCTCCCTAGGCTTATTCTTGTCCAATTAGGATTTTTTTTAACCAATCTTGGGCATCCGATAAGTTTGTTTGTGTCATTAAATTAATATTTAGGTCATTTTCGTCCTCCCTAGGCATATTCTTGTCCAATTAGGGTTTTTAACCAATCTTGTGCATCCAATAGGTGTGTTTGTGTCATTGGATGATCAATTAGGTCATTTTCGTCCTCCCTAGGCTTATTCTTGTCCAATTAGGGTTTTTAACCAATCTTGTGCATCCAATAGGTGTGTTTGTGTCATTGGATGATCAATTAGGTCATTTTCGTCCTCCCTAGGCTTATTCTTGTCCAATTAAGGTTTTTAACCAATCTTGTGCATCCAATAGGTGTGTTTGTGTCATTGGATGATCAATTAGGTCATTTTCGTCCTCCCTAGGCATATTCTTGTCCAATTAGGGTTTTTAACCAAACTTGTGCATCCAATAGGTGTGTTTGTGTCATTGGATGATCAATTAGGTCATTTTCGTCCTCCCTAGGCTTATTCTTGTCCAATTAGGGTTTTTAACCAATCTTGTGCATCCAATAAGTTCATTAGTGTCATTGGATGATAAATTAGGTCATTTTCGTCCTCCCTAGGCATGTTCTTGTCCAACTAGGGTTTTTAACCAATCTTGTGCATCCAATAGGTGTGTTTGTGTCATTGGATGATCAATTAGGTCATTTTCGTCCTCCCTAGGCTTATTCTTGTCCAATTAGGGTTTTTAACCAATCTTGTGCATCCAATAAGTTGAGTTGTGTCATTGGATTAACATTTAGGTCATTTTCGTTCTCCCTAGGCTTGTTCTTGTCCAATTAGGGTTTTTAACCAATGTTGTGCATCCAATAGGTGTGTTTGTGTCATTGGATGATCAATTAGGTCATTTTCGTCCTCCATAGGCGTATTCTTGTCCAATTAAGGTTTTTAACCAATCTTTTGCATCCAATAAGTTTGTTTGTGTCATTGAATTAATATTTAGGTCATTTTCGTCCTCCCTAGGCATATTCTTGTCCAATTAGGGTTTTTAACCAATCTTGTGCATCCAATAGGTGTGTTTGTGTCATTGGATGACCAATTAGGTTATTTTCGTCCTCCCTAGGCATATTCTTGTCCAATTAGGGTTTTTAACCAATCTTGTGCATCCAATAGGTGTGTTTGTGTCATTGGATGATCAATTAGGTTATTTTCGTCCTCCCTAGGCTTATTCTTGTCCAATTAGGGTTTTTAACCAATCTTGTGCAACCAATAGGTGTTTAACCAATCTTGTGCATCCAATAGGTGTGTTTGTGGCAATAGATGATCAATTAGGTCGTTTTCGTCCTCCCTAGGCTTATTCTTGTCCAATTAGGGTTTTTAACCAATCTTGTGCATCCAATAGGTGTGTTTGTGTCATTGGATGATCAATTAGGTCTTTTTCGTCCTCCCTAGGCTTATTCTTGTCCAATTAGGGTTTTTAACCAATCTTGTGCATCCAATAGGTTTGTTTGGGACATTGGATGATCAATTAGGTCATTTACGTCCTCCCTAGGCTTATTCTTGTCCAATTAAGGTTTTTAACCAATCTTGTGCATCCATTAACTTTGTTTGTGTCATTGAATTAATATTTAGGTCATTTTCGTCATCCCTAGGCATATTCTTGTCCAATTAGGGTTTTTAACCAATCTTGTGCATCTAATAGGTGTGTTTGTGTCATTGGATGATCAATTAGGTCATTTTCGTCCTCCCTAGGCTTATTCTTGTCCAATTAGGGTTTTTAACCAATCTTGTGCATCCAATAGGTGTGTTTGTGTCATTGGATGATCAATTAGGTCATTTTCGTCCTCCCTAGGCTTATTCTTGTCCAATTAGGGTTTTTAACCAATCTTGTGCATCCAATAAGTTGAGTTGTGTCATTGGATTAACATTTAGGTAATTTTCGTCCTCCCTAGGCTTGTTCTTGTCCAATTAGAGTTTTTAACCAATCTTGTGCATCCAATAAGTTCATTTGTGTCATTGGATTAACATTTAGGTCATTTTCGCCCTCCCTAGGCATATTCTTGTCCAATTAGGGTTTTTAACCAATCTTGTGCATCCAATAGGTGTATTTGTGTCATTGGATGATCAATTAGGTTATTTTCGTCCTCCCTAGGCTTATTCTTGTCCAATTAGGGTTTTTAACCAATCTTGTGCATCCAATAGGTGTGTTTGTGTCATTGGATGATCAATTAGGTCATTTTCGTCCTCCCTAGGCATATTCTTTTCCAATTAGAGTTTTTAACCAATCTTGTGCATCCAATAGGTGTGTTTGTGTCATTGGATGATCAATTAGGTCATTTTCGTCCTCCCTAGGCTTATTCTTGTCCAATTAGGGTTTTTAACCAATCTTGTGCATCCAATAGGTGTGTTTGTGTCATTGGATGATCAATTAAGTCATTTTCGTCCACCCTAGGCTTATTCTAGTCAAATTAGGGTTTTTTAACCAATCTTGTGCATCCAATAGGTGTGTTTGTGTCATTGGATGATCAATTAGGTCATTTTCGTCCTCCCTAGGCATATTCTTGTCCAATTAGGGTTTTTAACCAATCTTGTGCATCCATTAGGTGTGTTTGTGGCAATGGATGATCAATTAGGTCATTTTCGTCCACCCTAGGCTTATTCTAGTCAAATTAGGGTTTTTAACCTATCTTGTGCATCCAATAGGTGTGTTTGTGTCATTGGATGATCAATTAGGTCATTTTCGTCCTCCCTAGGCATATTCTTGTCCAATTAGGGTTTTTAACCAATCTTGTGCATCCAATTGGTGTGTTTGTGTCATTGGATGATCAATTAGGTCATTTTCGTCCTCCCTATGCTTATTCTTGTCCAATTAGGGTTTTTAACTAATCTTGTGCATCCAATAGGTGTGTTTGTGTCATTGGATGATCAATTAGGTCATTTTCGTCCTCCCTAGGCTTATTCTTGTCCAATTAGGGTTTTTAACCAATCTTGTGCATCCAATAGGTGTGTTTGTGTCATTGGATGATCAATTAGGTCATTTTCGTCCTCCCTAGGCTTATTCTTGTCCAATTAGGGTTTTTAACCAATCTTGTGCATCCAATAAGTTCATTTGTGTCATTGTATTGACATTTTGGTCATTTTCGTCCTGCCTAGGCATATTCTTGTCCAATTAGGGTTTTTAACCAATCTTGTGCATCCAATAGGTGTGTTTGTGTCATTGGATGATCAATTAGGTTATTTTCGTCCTCCCTAGGCTTATTCTTGTCCAATTAGGGTTTTTAACCAATCTTGTGCATCCAATAGGTGCTTAACCAATCTTGTGCATCCAATAGGTGTGTTTGTGGCAATAGATGATCAATTAGGTCATTTTCGTACTCCCTAGGCTTATTTTTGTGCAATTAGGATTTTTAACCAATCTTGTGCATCCTATAGGTGTGTTTGTGTCATTGGATGATCAATTAGGTCATTTTCGTCCTCCCTAGGCTTATTCTTGTCCAATTAGGGTTTTTAACCAATCTTGTGCATCCAATAGGTGTGTTTGTGTCATTGGATGATCAATTAGGTCATTTTCGTCCTCCCTAGGCATATTCTTGTCCAATTAGGGTTTTTAACCAATCTTGTGCTTCTAATAGGTGTGCTTGTGTCATTGGATGATCAATTATGTCATTTTCGTCCTCCCTAGGCATATTCTTGTCCAATTAGGGTTTTTAACCAATCTTGTGCATCCAATAGGTGTGTTTGTGTCATTGGATGATCAATTAGGTCATTTTCGTCCTCCATAGGCTTATTCTTGTGCAATTAGGGTTTTTAACCAATCTTGTGCATCCAATAGGTGTGTTTGTGTCATTGGATGATCAATTAGGTCATTTTCGTCCTCCCTAGGCATATTCTTGTCTAGTTATGGTTTTTAACCAATCTTGTGCATCCAATAGGTGTATTTGTGTCATTGGATGATCAATTAGGTTATTTTCGTCCTCCCTAGGCTTATTCTTGTCCAATTAGGGTTTTTAACCAATCTTGTGCATCCAATAGGTGTGTTTGTGTCATTGGATGATCAATTAGGTCATTTTCGTCCTCCCTAGGCTTATTCTTGTCCAATTAAGGTTTTTAACCAATCTTGTGCATCCAATAGCTGTGTTTGTCTCATTGGATGATCAATTAGGTCATTTTCGTCCTCCCTAGGCATATTCTTGTCCAATTAGGGTTTTTAACTAATCTTGTGCATCCAATAAGTTTGTCTGTTTCATTGAATTAATATTTAGGTCATTTTCGTCCTCCCTAGGCATATTCTTGTCCAATTAGGGTTTTTAACGAATCTTGTGCATCCAATAGGTGTGTTTGTGTCATTGGATGATCAATTAGGCCATTTTCGTCCTCCCTAGGCTTATTCTTGTTCAATTAGGGTTTGTAACCAATCTTGTGCATCCAATAAGTTGAGTTGTGTCATGGGATTAACATTTAGGTCATTTTGGTCATCCCTAGGCTTATTCTTGTCCAATTAGGGTTTTTAACCAATCTTAAGCATCCAATAGGTGTGTTTGTGTCATTGGATGATCAATTAGGTCATTTTCGTCCTCCCAAGGCTTATTCTTGTCCAATTAGGGTTTTTAACCAATCTTGTGCATCCAATAAGTTGAGTTGTGTCATTGGATTAACATTTAGGTCATTTTCGTCCTCCCTAGGCTTATTCTTGTCCAATTAGGGTTTTTAACCAATCTTGTGCATCCAATAAGTTCATTTGTGTCATTGGATTAACATTTAGGTCATTTTCGTCCTCCCTAGGCATATTCTTGTCCAATTAGGGTTTTTAACCAATCTTGTGCATCCAATAGGTGTGTTTGTGTCATTGGATGATCAATTAGGTTATTTTCGTCCTCCCTAGGCTTATTCTTGTCCAATTAGGGTTTTTAACCAATCTTGTGCATCCAAAAGGTGTGTTTGTGTCATTGGATTACCAATTAGGTCATTTTCGTCCTCCCTAGGCATATTCTTGTCCAATTAGGGTTTTTAACCAATCTTGTGCATCCATTAGGTGTGTTTGTGGCAATGGATGATCAATTAGGTCATTTTCGTCCTCCCTAGGCTTATTCTTGTACAATTAGGGTTTTTAACCATTCTTGTGCATCCAATAGGTGTGTTTGTGTCATTGGATGATCAATTAGGTTATTTTCGTCCTCCCTAGGCTTATTCTTGTCCAATTAGGGTTTTTAACCAATCTTGTGCATCCAATAGGTGTGTTTGTGTCATTGGATGATCAATTAGGTCATTTTCGTCCTCCTTATGCTTATTCTTGTCCAATTAGGGTTTTTAACCAATCTTGTGCATCCAATAGGTGTGTTTGTGTCATTGGATGATCAATTAGGTCATTTTCGTCCTCCCTAGGCTTATTCTTGTCCAATTAGGGTTTTTAACCAATCTTGTGCATCCAATAAGTTGAGTTGTGTCATTGGATTAACATTTAGGTCATTTTCTTTCTCCCTAGGCTTATTCTTGTCCAATTAGGGTTTTTAACCAATCTTGTGCATCCAATAAGTTCATTTGGGTCATTGGATGATCAATTAGGTCATTTTCGTCCTCCCTAGGCATATTCTTGTCCAACTAGGGTTTTTAACCAATATTGTGCATCCAATAGGTGTGTTTGTGTCATTGGATGATCAATTAGGTCATTTTCGTCCTCCCTAGGCATATTCTTGTCCAATTAGGGTTTTTAACCAATCTTGTGCATCCAATAGGTGTGTTTGTGTCATTGGATGATCAATTAGGTCATTTTCGTCCTCCCTAGGCTTATTCTTGTCCAATTAGGGTTTTTAACCAATCTTGTGCATCCAATAGGTGTGTTTGTGTCATTGGATGATTAATTAGGTCGTTTTCGTCGTCCCTAGGCTTATTCTTGTCCAATTAGGGTTTTTAACCAATCTTGTGCATCCAATAGGTGTGTTTGTGTCATTGGATGATCAATTAGTTCATTTTCGTCCTACCTAGACTTATTCTTGTCAAATTAGGGTTTTTAATCAATCTTGTGCATCCAATAACTTTGTTTGTGTCATTGAATTAATATTTAGGTCATTTTCGTCCTCCCTAGGCATATTCTTGTCCAATTAGGGTTTTTAACCAATCTTGTGCATCCAATAGGTGTGTTTGTGTCATTGGATGATCAATTAGGTCATTTTCGTCCTACCTAGACTTATTCTTGTCAAATTAGGGTTTTTAATCAATCTTGTGCATCCAATAACTTTGTTTGTGTCATTGAATTAATATTTAGGTCATTTTCGTCCTCCCTAGGCATATTCTTGTCCACTTAGGGTTTTTAACCAATCTTGTGCATCCAATAGGTGTGTTTGTGTCATTGGATGATCAATTAGGTCATTTTCGTTCTCCCTAGGCTTATTCTTGTCCAATTAGAATTTTTAACCAATCTTGTGCATCCAATAAGTTCATTTGTGTCATTGGATTAACATTTAGGTCATTTTCGTCCTCCCTAGGCATATTCTTGTCCAATTAGGGTTTTTAACCAATCTTGTGCATCCAATAGGTGTGTTTGTGTCATTGGATGATCAATTAGGTTATTTTCGTCCTCCCTAGGCTTATTCTTGTCCAATTAGGGTTTTTAACCAATCTTGTGCATCCAATAGGTGTGTTTGTGTCATTGGATGATCAATTAGGTCATTTTCGTCCTCCCTAGACATATTCTTGTCCTATTAGGGTTTTTAACCAATCTTGTGCATCCAATAGGTGTGTTTGTGTCATTGGATGATCAATTAGGTCATTTTCGTCCTCCCTAGGCTTATTCTTGTCCAATTAGGGTTTTTAACCAATCTTGTGCATCCAATAGGTGTGTTTGTGTCATTGGATGATCAATTAGGTCATTTTCGTCCTCCTTAGGCTTATTCTTGTCCAATTAGGGTTTTTAACCAATCTTGTGCATCCAATAGGTGTTTTTGTGTCATTGGATGATCAATTAGGTCATCTTCGTCCTCCCTAGTCTTATTCTTGCCCAATTAGGGTTTTTAACCAATCTTGTGCATCCAATAAGTTGAGTTGTGTCATTGGATTAACATTTAGGTCATTTTCGTCCTCCCTAGACTTATTGTTGTCCAATTAGGGTTTTTAACCAATCTTGTGCATCCAATAAGTTCATTTGTGTCATTGGATTAACATTTAGGTCATTTTCGTCCTCCCTAGGCTTATTCTTGTCCAATTAGGGTTTTTAACCAATCTTGTGCATCCAATAAGTTCATTTGTGTCATTGGATTAACATTTAGGTCATTTTCGTCCTCCCTAGGCATATTCTTGTCCAATTAGAGTTTTAGACCAATCATGTGCATCCAATAGGTGTGTTTTTGTCATTGGATGATCAATTAGGTTATTTTCGTCCTCCCTAGGCTTATTCTTGTCCAATTAGGGTTTTTAACTAATCTTGTGCATCCAATAAGTTCATTTCTGTCATTGGATGATCAATTAGGTCATTTTCGTCCTCCCTAGGCATATTCTTGTCCAATTTGGATTTTTAACCAAACTTGTGCATCCAATAAGTTGAGTTGTGTCATTGGATTAACATTTAGGTCATTTTCGTCCTCCCTAGGCTTATTCTTGTCCAATTAGGGTTTTTAACCAATCTTGTGCATCCAATAAGTTCATTTGTGTCATTGGATTAACATTTAGGTCATTTTCGTCCTCCCTAGGCATATTCTTGTCCAATTAGGGTTTTTAACCAATCTTGTGCATCCAATAGGTGTGTTTGTGTCATTGGATGATCAATTAGGTTATTTTCGTCCTCCCTCGGCTTATTCTTGTCCAATTAGGGTTTTTAACCAATCTTGTGCACCCAATACGTTCATTTGTGTCGTTGGATTAACATTTAGGTCATTTTCGTCCTACCTAGGCATATTCTTGTCCAATTAGAGTTTTAGACCAATCTTGTGCATCCAATAGGTGTGTTTGTGTCATTGGATGATCAATTAGGTTATTTTCGTCCTCCCTAGGCTTATTCTTGTCCAATTAGGGTTTTTAACCAATCTTGTGCATCCAATAGGTGTGTTTTTGTCATTGGATGATCAATTAGGTCATTTTCGTCCTCCCTAGGCATATTCTGGTCCAATTAGGGTTTTTAACCAATCTTGTGCATCCAATAGGTGTGTTTGTGTCATTGGATGATCAATTAGGTCATTTTCGTCCTCCCTAGGCTTATTCTTGTCCAATTAGGGTTTTTAACCAATCTTGTGCATCCAATAAGTTGAGTTGTGTCATTGGATTAACATTTAGGTCATTTTCGTCCTCCCTAGGCTTATTCTTGTCCAAATAGAGTTTTTAACCAATCTTGTGCATCCAATAAGTTCATTTGTGTCATTGGATTAACATTTAGGTCATTTTCGTCCTCCCTAGGCATATTCTTGTCCAATTAGGGTTTTTAACCAATCTTGTGCATCCAATAGGTGTATTTGTGTCATTGGATGATCAATTAGGTTATTTTCGTCCTCCCTAGGCTTATTCTTGTCCAATTAGGGTTTTTAACCAATCTTGTGCATCCAATAAGGTCATGTGTGTCATTGGATGATCAATTAGGTCATTTTCGTCCTCCCTAGGTGTATTCTTGTCCAATTAGGGTTTTTAACCAATCTTGTGCATCCAATAGGTGTGTTTGTGTCAATGGATGATCAATTAGGTTATTTTCGTCCTCCCTAGACTTATTCTTGTCCAATTAGGGTTTTTAACTAATCTTGTGCATCCAATAAGGTCATGTGTGTCATTGGATGATCAATTAGGTCATTTTCGTCCTCCCTTTGCGTATTCTTGTCCAATTAGGGTTTTTAACCAATCTTGTGCAACCAATAGGTGTGTTTGTGTCATTGGATGATCAATTAGGTCATTTTCGTCCTCCCTAGGCTTATTCTTGTCCAATTAGTATTTTTAACCGATCTTGTGCATCCAATAGGTCTGTTTGTGTCATTGGATGATCAATTAGGTCATTTTCATCCTCCCTTTGGCATATTCTTGTCCAATTAGGATTTTTAACCAATCTTGTGCATCCAATAGGTGTGTTTGTGTCATTGGATGATCAATTAGCTCATTTTCGTCCTCCCTAGGCTTATTCTTGTCCAATTATGGTTTTTAACCAATCTTGTGCATCCAATAGGTGTGTTTGTGTCATTGGATGATCAATTAGGTCATTTTCGTCCTCCCTAGGCTTATTCTGGTCCAATTAGGGTTTTTAACCAATCTTGTGCATCCAATAACTTTGTTTGTGTCATTGAATTAATATTTAGGTCATTTTCCTCCTCCCTAGGCATATTCTTGTCCAATTAGGGTTTTTAACCAATCTTGTGCATCCAATAGGTGTGTTTGTGTCATTGGATGATCAATTAGGTCATTTTCGTCCTCCCTAGGCTTATTCTTGTCCAATTAGGGTTTTTAACCAATCTTGTGCATCCAATAGGTGTGTTGGTGTGATTGGATGATCAATTAGGTCATTTTCGTCCTCCCTAGGCATATTCTTGTCCAATTAGGGTTTTTAACCAATCTTGTACATCCAATAGGTGTGTTTGTGTCATTGGATGATCAATTAGGTCATTTTCGTCCTCCATAGGCTTATTCTTGTGCAATTAGGGTTTTTAACCAATCTTGTGCATCCAATAACTTTGTTTGTGTCATTGAATTAATATTTAGGTCATTTTCCTCCTCCCTAGGCATATTCTTGTCCAATTAGGGTTTTTAACCAATCTTGTGCATCCAATAGGTGTGTTTGTGTCATTGGATGATCAATTAGGTCATTTTCGTCCTCCCTAGGCTTATTCTTGTCCAATTAGGGTTTTTAACCAATCTTGTGCATCCAATAGGTGTGTTTGTGTCATTGGATGATCAATTAGGTCATTTTCGTCCTCCTTAGGCATATTCTTGTCCAATTAGGGTTTTTAACCAATCTTGTGCATCCAATAAGTTGAGTTGTGTCATTGGATTAGCATTTAGGTCATTTTCGTCCTCCCTAGGCTTATTCTTGTCCAATTAGGGTTTTTAACCAATCTTGTGCATCCAATAAGTTCATTTGTGTCATTGGATTAACATTTAGGTCATTTTCGTCCTCCCTAGGCATATTCTTGTCCAATTAGGGTTTTTAACCAATCTTGTGCATCCAATAGGTGTGTTTGTGTCATTGGATGATCAATTAGGTTATTTTCGTCCTCCCTAGGCTTATTCTTGTCCAATTAGGGTTTTTAACCAATCTTGTGCATCCAATAAGTTGAGTTGTGTCATTGGATTAACATTTAGGACATTTTTGTTCTCCCTAGGCTTATTGTTGTCCAATTAGGGTTTTTAACCAATCTTGTGCATCCAATAAGTTCATTTGTGTTATTGGATTAACATTTAGGTCATTTTCGTCCTCCCTAGGCTTATTCTTGCCCAATTAGGGTTTTTAACGAATCTTGTGCATCCAATAACTTTGTTTGTGTTATTGGATTAACATTTAGGTCATATTCGTCGTCCCTAGGCATATTCTTGTCCAATTAGAGTTTTTAACCAATCTTGTGCATCCAATAGGTGTGTTTGTGTCATTGGATGATCAATTAGGTCATTTTCGTCCTCCCTAGGCTTATTCTTGCCCAATTAGGGTTTTTAACGAATCTTGTGCATCCAATAACTTTGTTTGTGTTATTGGATTAACATTTAGGTCATATTCGTCGTCCCTAGGCATATTCTTGTCCAATTAGAGTTTTTAACCAATCTTGTGCATCCAATAGGTGTGTTTGTGTCATTGGATGATCAATTAGGTCATTTTCGTCCTCCCTAGGCTTATTCTTGCCCAATTAGGGTTTTTAACCAATCTTGTGCATCCAATAAGTCGAGTTGTATCATTGGATGAACATTTTGGTCATTTTCGTCCTCCCTAGGCTTATTCTTGTCCAATTAGGGTTTTTAACCAATCTTGTGCATCCAATAAGTTCATTTGTGTCATTGGATTAACATTTAGGTCATTTTCGTCCTCCCTAGGCATATTCTTGTCCAATTAGGGTTTTTAACCAATCTTTGGCATCCAATAGGTGTGTTTGTGTCATTGGATGATCAATTAGGTTATTTTCGTCCTCCCTAGGCTTATTCTTGTCCAATTAGGGTTTTTAACCAATCTTGTGCATCCAATAGGTGTGTTTGTGTCATTGGATGATCAATTAGGTCATTTTCGTCCTCCCTAGGCTTATTCTTGTCCAATTAGGGTTTTTAACCAATCTTGTGCATCCAATAGGTTTGGTTGTGTCATTGGATGATCAATTAGGTCATTTTCGTCCTCCCTAGGCATATTCTTGTCCAATTAGGGTTTTTAACCAATCTTGTGCATCCAATAGGTGTGTTTGTGTCATTGGATGATCAATTAGGTCATTTTCGTCCTCCCTAGGCTTATTCTTGTTCAATTAGGGTTTTTAACCGATCTTGTGCATCTAATAGGTGTATTTGTGTCATTGGATGATCAATTAGGTCATTTTCGTCCTCCCTAGGCTTATTCTTGTCCAATTAGGGTTTTTAACCAATCTTGTGCATCCGATAAGTTTGTTTGTGTCATTGAATTAATATTTAGGTCATTTTCGTCGTCCCTAGGCATATTCTTGTCCAATTAGGGTTTTTAACCAATCTTGTGCATCCAATAGGTGTGTTTGTGTCATTGGATGATCAATTAGGTCATTTTCGTCCTCCCTAGGCTTATTCTTGTCCAATTAGGGTTTTTAACCAATCTTGTGCATCCAATAAGTTGAGTTGTGTCATTGGATTAACATTTAGGTCATTTTCGTCATCCCTAGTCTTATTCTTGTCCAATTAGGGTTTTTAACCAATCTTGTGCATCCAATAAGTTGAGTTGTGTAATTGGATTAACATTTAGGTCATTTTCGTCCTGCCTAGGCATATTCTTGTCCAATTAGTGTTTTTAACCAATCTTGTGCATCCAATAGGTGTTTTTGTGTCATTGGATGATCAATTAGGTTATTTTCGTCGTCCCTAGGCTTATTCTTGTCCAATTAAGGTTTTTAACTAATCTTGTGCATCCAATAAGTTCATTTGTGTCATTGGACGATCAATTAGGTCATTTTCGTCCTCCCCAGGCATATTCTTGTCCAATTAGGGTTTTTAACCAATCTTGTGCATCCAATAGGTGTGTTTGTGTCATTGGATGATCAATTAGGTCATTTTCGTCCTCCCTAGGCTTATTCTTGTCCAATTAGGGTTTTTAACCAATCTTGTGCATCCAATAAGTTGAGTTGTGTCATTGGATTAAGATTTAGGTCATTTTCGTTCTCCCTAGGCTTATTGTTGTCCAATTAGGGTTTTTAACCAATCTTTTGCATCCAATAAGTTCATTTGTGTTATTGGATTAACATTTAGGTCATATTCGTCCTCCCTAGGCATATTCTTGTCCAATTAGGGTTTTTAACCAATCTTGTGCATCCAATAGGTGTGTTTGTGTCATTGGATGATCAATTAGGTCATTTTCGTCCTCCCTAGGCATATTCTTGTCCAATTAGGGTTTTTAACCAATCTTGTGCATCCAATAGGTGTGTTTGTGTCATTGGATGATCAATTAGGTCATTTTCGTCCTCCCTAGGCTTATTCTTGTCCAATTAGGGTTTTTAACCAATCTTGTGCATCCAATAAGTTCATTTGTGTCATTGGATTAACATTTAGATCATTTTCGTCCTGCCTAGGCATATTCTTGTCCAATTAGGGTTTTTAACCAATCTTGTGCATCCAATAGGTGTGTTTGTGTCATTGGATGATCAATTAGGTTATTTTCGTCCTCCCTAGGCTTATTCTTGTCCAATTAGGGTTTTTAACCAATCTTGTGCATCCAATAGGTGTGTTTGTGTCATTGGATGACCAATTAGGTCATTTTCGTCCTCCCTAGGCATATTCTTGTCCAATTAGGGTTTTTAACCAATCTTGTGCATCCAATAGGTGTGTTTGTGTCATTGGATGATCAATTAGGTCATTTTCGTCCTCCCTAGGCTTATTCTTGTCCAATTAGGGTTTTTAACCGATCTTGTGCATCCAATAGGTGTGTTTGTGTCATTGGATGATCAATTAGGTCATTTTCGTCCTCCCTAGGCATATTCTTGTCCAATTAGGGTTTTTAACCAATCTTGTGCATCCAATAGGTGTGTTTGTGTCATTGGATGATCAATTGGGTCATTTTGGTCCTCCCTAGGCTTATTCTTATCCAATTAGGATTTTTAACCAATCTTGTGCTTCCAATAAGTTGAGTTGTGTCATTGGATTAACATTTAGGTCATTTTCGTCCTCCCTAGGCTTATTCTTGTCCAATTAGGGTTTTTAACCAATCTTGTGCATCCAATAGGTGTGTTTGTGTCATTGGATGATCAATTAGCTCATTTTCGTCCTCCCTAGGCTTATTCTTGTCCAATTATGGTTTTTAACCAATCTTGTGCATCCAATAGGTGTGTTTGTGTCATTGGATGATCAATTAGGTCATTTTCGTCCTCCCTTTGGCATATTCTTGTCCAATTAGGGTTTTTAACCAATCTTGTGCATCCAATAGGTGTGTTTGTGTCATTGGATGATCAATTAGGTCAGTTTCGTCCTCCCAAGGCTTATTCTTGTCCATTTAGGGTTTTTAACCAATCTTGTGCATCCAATAGGTGTGTTTGTGTCATTGGATGATCAATTAGGTCATTTTCGTCCTCCCTAGGTATATTCTTGTCCAATAAGGGTTTTTAACCAATCTTGTGCATCCAATAAGTTGAGTTGTGTCATTGGATTATCATTTTGGTCATTTTTGTCCTCCCTAGGCCTATTCTTGTCCAATTAGGGTTTTTAACCGATCTTGTGCATCCAATAGGTGTGTTTGTGTCATTGGATGATCAATTAGGTCATTTTCGTCCTCCCTTTGGCATATTCTTGTCCAATTAGGGTTTTTAACCAATCTTGTGCATCCAATAGGTGTGTTTGTGTCATTGGATGATCAATTAGGTCATTTTCGTCCTCCCTAGGCTTATTCTTGTCCAATTAGGGTTTTTAACCAATCTTGTGCATCCAATAAGTTCATTTGTGTCATTGGACGATCAATTAGGTCATTTTCGTCCTCCCTAGGCATATTCTTGTCCAACTAGGGTTTTTAACCAATCTTGTGCATCCAATAAGTTGAGTTGTGTCATTGGAGTAACATTTAGGTCATTTTCGTTCTCCCTAGGCTTATTCTTGTCCAATTAGGGTTTTTAACCAATCTTGTGCATCCAATAAGTTCATTTGTGTTATTGGATTAACATTTAGGTCATATTCGTCCTCCCTAGGCATATTCTTGTCCAATTAGGGTTTTTAACCAATCTTGTGCCTCCAATAGGTGTGTTTGTGTCATTGGATGATCAATTAGGTCATTTTCGTCCTCCCTAGGCTTATTCTTGTCCAATTTGGGTTTTTAACCAATCTTGTGCGTCTAATAAGTTCATTTGTGTTATTGGATTAACATTTAGGTCATATTCGTCCTCCCTAGGCATATTCTTGTCCAATTAGGGTGTTTAACCAATCTTGTGCATCCAATAGGTGTGTTTGTGTCATTGGATGATCAATTAGGTCATTTTCTTCCTCCCTAGGCATATTCTTGTCCAGTTAGGGTTTTTAACCAATCTTGTGCATCCAATAGGTGTGTTTGTGTCATTGGATGATCAATTAGGTCATTTTCTTCCTCCCTAGGCTTATTCTTGTCCAATTAGGGTTTTTAACCAATCTTGTGCATCAAATAAGTTCATTAGTGTCATTGGATGATCAATTAGGTCATTTTCGTCCTCCCTAGGCATATTCTTGTCCAATTAGGGTTTTTAACCAATCTTGTGCATCCAATAGGTGTGTTTGTGTCATTGGATGATCAATTAGGTCATTTTCGTCCTCCCTAGGCTTATTCTTGTCCAATTAGGGTTTTTAACCAATCTTGTGCATCCAATAAGTTCATTTGTGTCATTGGATTAACATTTAGATCATTTTCGTCCTGCCTAGGCATATTCTTGTCCAATTAGGGTTTTTAACCAATCTTGTGCATCCAATAGGTGTGTTTGTGTCATTGGATGATCAATTAGGTTATTTTCGTCCTCCCTAGGCTTATTCTTGTCCAATTAGGGTTTTTAACCAATCTTGTGCATCCAATAGGTGTGTTTGTGTCATTGGATGACCAATTAGGTCATTTTCGTCCTCCCTAGGCATATTCTTGTCCAATTAGGGTTTTTAACCAATCTTGTGCATCCAATAGGTGTGTTTGTGTCATTGGATGATCAATTAGGTCATTTTCGTCCTCCCTAGGCTTATTCTTGTCCAATTAGGGTTTTTAACCAATCTTGTGCATCCAATAATTTGAGTTGTGTCATTGGATTAACATTTAGGTCATTTTCGTCCTTCCTAGGCTTATTCTTGTCCAATTAGGGTTTTTAACCAATCTTGTGCATCCAATAAGTTCATTTGTGTCATTGGATTAACATTTAGGTCATTTTCGTCCTCCCTAGGCATATTCTTGTCCAATCAGGATTTTTAACCAATCTTGTGCATCCAATAGGTGTGTTTGTGTCATTGGATGATCAATTAGGTTATTTTCGTCCTCCCTAGGCTTATTCTTGTCCAATTAGGGTTTTTAACCAATCTTGTGCATCCAATAGGTGTGTTTGTGTCATTGGATGATCAATTAGGTCATTTTCGTCCTCCCTAGGCTTATTCTTGTCCAATTAGGGTTTTTAACCAATCTTGTGCATCCAATAAGTTGAGTTGTGTCATTGAATTAACATTTAGGTCATTTTCGTCCTCCCTAGGCTTATTCTTGTCCAACTAAGGTTTTTAACCAATCTTGTGCATCCAATAGGTGTGTTTGTGTCATTGGATGATCAATTAGGTCATTTTCGTCCTCCCTAGGCTTATTCTTGTCCAATTAGGGTTTTTAACCAATCTTGTGCATCCAATAAGTTGAGTTGTGTCATTGGATTAACATTTAGGTCATTTTCCTCCTCCCTAGACTTATTCTTTTCCAATTAGGGTTTTTAACCAATCTTGTGCATCCAATAGGTGTGTTTGTGTCATTGGATGATCAATTAGGTCATTTTCGTCCTCCCTAGGCTTATTCTTGTCCAATTAGGGTTTTTAACCAATCTTGTGCATCCAATAAGTTGAGTTGTGTCATTGGATTAACATTTAGGTCATTTTCATTCTCCCTAGGCTCATTCATGTCCAATTAGGTTTTTAACCAATCTTGTGCATCCAATAAGTTCATTTGTGTCATTGGATTCACATTTAGGTCATTTTCGTCCTCCCTAGGCATATTCTTGTCCAATTAGGGTTTTTAACCAATCTTGTGCATCCAATAGGTGTGTTTATCTCATTGGATGATCAATTAGGTCACTTTGATCCTCCCTAGGCATATTCTTGTCCAATTAGGGTTTTTAACCAATCTTGTGCATCCAATAGGTGTGTT
This sequence comes from Cicer pinnatifidum, assembly GCA_037974775.1. Classification (NCBI taxonomy): domain Eukaryota; kingdom Viridiplantae; phylum Streptophyta; class Magnoliopsida; order Fabales; family Fabaceae; genus Cicer; species Cicer pinnatifidum. The sequence goes on from JBBPBR010001100.1 coordinate 116,917, forward strand.
TGTGTCATTGGATGATCAATTAGGTCATTTTCGTCCTCCCTAGGCATATTCTTGTCCAATTAGGGTTTTTAACCAATCTTGTGCATCCAATAGGTGTGTGTGTGTCATTGGATGATCAATTAGGTTATTTTCGTCCTCCCTAGGCTTATTCTTGTCCAATTAGGGTTTTTAACCAATCTTGTGCATCCAATAGGTGTGTTTGTGTCATTGGATGATCAATTAGGTCATTTTCGTCCTCCCTAGGCTTATTCTTGTCCAATTAGGGTTTTTAACCAATCTTGTGCATCCAATAGGTGTGTTTGGGTCATTGGATGATCAATTAGGTTATTTTCGTCCTCCCTAGGCTAATTCTTGTCCAATTAGGGTTTTTAACCAATCTTGTGCATCCAATAAGTTGAGTTGTTTCATTGGATTAACATTTAGGTCATTTTCGTCCTCCCTAGGCATATTCTTGTCCAATTAGGGTTTTTAACCAATCTTGTGCATCCAATAAGTTCATTTGTGTCATTGGATTAACATTTAGGTCATTTTCGTCCTCCTTAGGCATTTTCTTGTCCAATTAGAGTTTTAGACCAATCTTGTGCATCCAATAGGTGTGTTTGTGTCATTGGATGATCAATTAGGTTATTTTCGTCCTCCCTAGGCTTATTCTTGTCCAATTAGGGTTTTTAACCAATCTTGTGCATCCAATAGGTGTGTTTGTGTCATTGGATGATCAATTAGGTCATTTTCGTCCTCCCCAGGCTTATTCTTGTCCAACTAGGGTTTTTAACCAATCTTGTGCATCCAATAGGTGTGTTTGTGTCATTGGATGATCAATTAGGTTATTTTCGTCCTCCCTAGGCTTATTCTTGTCCAATTAGGGTTTTTAACCAATCTTGTGCATCCAATAGGTGTGTTTGTGTCATTGGATGATCAATTAGGTCATTTTCGTCCTCCCTAGGCTTATTCTTGCCCAATTAGGGTTTTTAACCAATCTTGTGCATCCAATAAGTTGAGTTGTGTCATTGGATTAGTTAGCGTTTAGGTCATTTTCGTCCTCCCTAGGCATATTCTTGTCCAATTAGGGTTTTTAACCAATCTTGTGCATCCAATAGGTGTGTTTGTGTCATTGGATGATCAATTAGGTTATTTTCGTCCTCCCTAGGCTTATTCTTGTCCAATTAGGGTTTTTAACCAATCTTGTGCATCCAATAAGTTGAGTTGTGTCATTGGATTAACATTTAGGTCATTTTCGTTCTCCCTAGGCTTATTCTTGTCCAATTAGGGTTTTTAACCAATCTTGTGCATCCAATAAGTTCATTTGTGTTATTGGATTAACATTTAGGTCATATTCGTCTTCCCTATGCATATTCTTGTCCAATTAGGGTTTTTAACCAATCTTGTGCATCCAATAGGTGTGTTTGTGTCATTGGATGATCAATTAGGTCATTTTCGTCCTCCCTAGGCATATTCTTGTCCAATTAGGGTTTTTAACCAATCTTGTGCATCCAATAGGTGTGTTTGTGTCATTGGATGATCAATTAGGTTATTTTCGTCCTCCCTAGGCTTATTCTTGTCCAATTAGGGTTTTTAACCAATCTTGTGCATCCAATAAGTTGAGTTGTGTCATTGGATTAACATTTAGGTCATTTTGATTCTTCCTAGGCTTATTCTTGTCGAATTAGGCTTTTAACCAATCTTGTGCATCCAATAAGTTCATTTGTGTCATTGGATTCACATTTAGGTCATTTTCGTCCTCCCTAGGCATATTCTTGTCCAATTAGGGTTTTTAACCAATCTTGTGCATCCAATAGGTGTGTTTATCTCATTGGATGATCAATTAGGTCACTTTGATCCTCCCTATGCTTATTCTTGTCCAATTAGGGTTTTTAACAAATCTTGTGCATCCAATAAGTTCATTTGTGTCATTGGATTAACATTTAGGTCATTTTCGTCCTCCCTAGGCATATTCTTGTCCAATTAGGGTTTTTAACCAATCTTGTGCATCCAATAGGTGTGTTTGTGTCATTGGATGATCAATTAGGTCATTTTCGTCCTCCCTAGGCTTATTCTTGTCCAATTATGGTATTTAACCAATCTTGTGCATCCAATAGGTGTGTTTGTGTCATTGGATGATCAATTAGGTCATTTTCGTCCTCCCTAGGCATATTCTTGTCCAATTATGGTTTTTAACCAATCTTGTGCATCCAATAGGTGTGTTTGTGTCATTGGATGATCAATTAGGTCATTTTCATCCTCCCTAGGCTTTTTCTTGTCCAATTAGGGTTTTTAACCAATCTTGTGCATCCAATAGGTGTGTCTGTGTCATTGGATGATCCATTAAGTCTATTTCATCCTCCATAGGCTTATTCTTGTGCAATTAGGGTTTTTAACCAATCTTGTGCATCCAATAGGTGTGTTTGTGTCATTGGATGATCAATTAGGTCATTTTCGTCCTCCCTAGGCATATTCTTGTCCAATTAGGGTTTTTAACCAATCTTGTGCATCCAATAAGTTGAGTTGTGTCATTGGATTAACATTTAGGTCATTTTGGTCATCCCTAGGCTTATTCTTGTCCAATTAGGGTTTTTAACCAATCTTAAGCATCCAATAGGTGTGTTTGTGTCATTGGATGATCAATTAGGTCATTTTCGTCCTCCCTAGGCTTATTCTTGTCCAATTAGGGTTTTTAACCAATCTTGTTCATCCAATAAGTTGAGTTGTGTCATTGGATTAACATTTAGGTCATTTTCGTCCTCCCTAGGCTTATTCTTGTCCAATTAGGGTTTTTAACCAGTCTTGTGCATCCAATAAGTTCATTTGTGTCATTGGATTATCATTTAGGTCATTTTCGTCCTCCCTAGGCATATTCTTGTCCAATTAGGGTTTTTAAACAATCTTGTGTATCCAATAGGTGTGTTTGTGTCATTGGATGATCAATTAGGTTATTTTCGTCCTCCCTAGACTTATTCTTGTCCAATTAGGGTTTTTAACTAATCTTGTGCATCCAATAGGTGTGTTTGTGTCATTGGATGATCAATTAGGTCATTTTCGTCCTCCCTTTGGCATATTCTTGTCCAATTAGGGTTTTTAACCAATCTTGTGCATCCAATAGGTGTGTTTGTGTCATTGGATGATCAATTAGGTCACTTTCGTCCTCCCTTTGCATATTCTTGTCCAATTAGGGTTTTTAACCAATCTTGTGCTTCCAATAGATGTGTTTGTGTAATTGGATGATCAATTAGGTCATTTTCGTCCTTCCTAGGCATATTCTTGTCCAATTAGGGTTTTTAACCAATCTTGTGCATCCAATAGGTGTGTTTGTGTCATTGGATGATCAATTAGGTCATTTTCGTCCTCCCTAGGCTTATTCTTGTCCAATTAAGGTTTTTAACCAATCTTGTGCATCCAATAGGTGTGTTTGTGTCATTGGATGATCAATTAGGTCATTTTCATCCTGCGTAGGTATATTCTTGTCCAATTAGAGTTTTTAACCAATCTTGTGGATCCAATAGGTGTGTTTGTGTCATTGGATGATCAATTAGGTCATTTTCGTCCTCCCTTTGCATATTCTTGTCCAATTAGGGTTTTTAACCAATCTTGTGCTTCCAATAGATATGTTTGTGTAATTGGATGATCAATTAGGTCATTTTCGTCCTCCCTAGGCATATTCTTGTCCAATTAGGGTTTTTAACCAATCTTGTGCATCCAATAGGTGTGTTTGTGTCATTGGATGATAAGTTAGGTCATTTTCGTCCTCCCTTTGGCATATTCTTGTCCAATTAGGGTTTTTAACCAATCTTGTGCATCCAATAGGTGCGTTTGTGTCATTGGATGATCAATTAGGTCATTTTCGTCCTGCGTAGGTATATTCTTGTCCAATTAGAGTTTTTAACCAATCTTGTGGATCCAATAGGTGTGTTCGTGTCATTGGATGATCAATTAGGTCATTTTCGTCCTCCCTTTGCATATTCTTGTCCAATTAGGGTTTTTAACCAATCTTGTGCTTCCAATAGATGTGTTTGTGTAATTGGATGATCAATTAGGTCATTTTCGTCCTCCCTAGGCATATTGTTGTCCAATTAGGGTTTTTAACCAATCTTGTGCATCCAATAGGTGTGTTTGTGTCATTGGATGATCAATTAGGTCATTTTCGTCCTCCCTAGGCTTATTCTTGTCCAATTAAGGTTTTTAACCAATCTTGTGCATCCAATAGGTGTGTTTGTGTCATTGGATGATCAATTAGGTCATTTACGTCCTCCCTAGGCTAATGCTTGTCCAATTAGGGTTTTTAACCAATCTTGTGCATCCAATAAGTTGAGTTGTGTCATTGGATTAACATTTAGGTCATTTTCGTTCTCCCTACGCTTATTCTTGTCCAATTAGGGTTTTTAACAAATCTTGTGCATCCAATAGGTGTGTTTGTGTCATTGGATGATCAATTAGGTCATTTTCGTCCTCCCTAGGCATATTCTTGTCCAATTAGGGTTTTTAACCAATCTTGTGCATCCAATAGGTGTGTTTGTGTCATTGGATGATCAATTAGGTTATTTTCGTCCTCCCTAGGCATATTCTTGTCCAATTAGGGTTTTTAACCAATCTTGTGCATCCAATAGGTGTGTTTGTGTCATTGGATAATTAATTAGGTCATTTTCGTCCTTCCTAAGCATATTCTTGTCCAATTAGGGTTTTTAACCAATCTTGTGCATCCAATAGGTGTGTTTGTGTCATTGGATGATCAATTAGGTCATTTTCGTCCTCCCTAGGCATATTCTGGTCCAATGAGGGTTTTTAACCAATCTTGTGCATCCAATAGGTGTGTTTGTGTCATTGGATGATCAATTAGGTCATTTTCGTCCTCCCTAGGCATATTCTTGTCCAATTAGGGTTTTTAACCAATCTTGTGCATCCAATAGGTGTGTTTGTGTCATTGGATGATCAATTAGGTCATTTTCGTCCTCCCTAGGCTTATTCTTGTCCAATTAGGGTTTTTAATCAATCTTGTGCATCCAATAACTTGAGTTGTGTCATTCGAATAACATTTAGGTCATTTTCGTCCTCCCTAGGCTTATTCTTGTCCAATTAGGATTTTTAACCAATCTTGTGCATCCAATATGTGTGTTTGTGTCATTGGATGATCAATTAAGTCATTTTCGTCCTCTTTAGGCATATTATTGTCCAATTAGGATTTTTAACCAATCTTGTGCATCCAATAGGTGTGTTTGTGTCATTGGATGATCAATTAGGTCATTTTCGTCCTCCCTAGGCTTATTCTTGTCCAATTAGGGTTTTTAACCAATCTTGTGCATCCCATAAGTTTGTTTGTGTCATTGAATTAATATTTAGGTCATTTTCGTCCTCCCTAGGCATATTCTTGTCCAATTAGGGTTTTTAACCAATCTTGTGCATCCAATAGGTGTGTTTGTGTCATTGGATGATCAATTAGGTCATTTTCGTCCTCCCTAGGCTTATTCTTGTCCAATTAGGGTTTTTAACCAATCTTGTGCATCCAATAAGTTTGTTTGTGTCATTGAATTAATACTTAGGTCATTTTCGTCCTCCCTAGGCATCATCTTGTCCAATTAGGGTTTTTAACCAATCTTTTGCATCCAATAGGTGTGTTTGTGTTATTGGATGATCAATTAGGTCATTTTCGTCCTCCCTAGGCTTATTCTTGTCCAATTAGGGTTTTTAACCAATCTTGTGCATCCAATAAGTTTGTTTGTGTCATTGAATTAATATTTAGGTCATTTTCGTCCTCCCTAGGCATATTCTTGTCCAATTAGGGTTTTTACCCAATCTTGTGCATCCAATAAGTGTGTTTGTGGCAATGGATGATCAATTAGGTCATTTTCGTCCTCCCTAGGCTTATTCTTGTCCAATTAGGGTTTTTAACCAATCTTGTGCATCCAATAGGTGTGTTTGTGTCATTGGATGATCAATTAGGTCATTTTCGTCCTCCCTAGGCTTATTCTTGTCCAATTAGGGTTTTTATCCAATCTTGTGCATCCAATAACTTTGTTTGTGTCATTGAATTAATATTTAGGTCATTTTCGTTCTCCCTTGGCATATTCTTGTCCAATTAGGGTTTTTAACCAATCTTGTGCATCCAATAGGTGTGTTTGTGTCATTGGATGATCAATTAGGTCATTTTCGTCCTCCCTAGGCTTATTCTTGTCCAATTAGGGTTTTTAACCAATCTTGTGCATCCAATAGGTGTGTTTGTGTCATTGGATGATCAATTAGGTCATTTTCATCCTCCCTAGGCATATTCTTATCCAATTAGGGTTTTTAACCAATCTTGTGCTTCCAATAGGTGTGTTTGTGTCATTGGATGATCAATTAGGTCATTTTCGTCCTCCCTAGGCATATTCTTGTCCAATTAGGGTTTTTAACGAATCTTGTGCATCCAATAGGTGTGTTTGTGTCATTGGATGATCAATTAGGTTATTTTCGTCCTCCCTAGGTATATTCTTGTCCAATTAGGGTTTTTAATGAATCTTGTGCATCCAATAGGTGTGTTTGTGTCATTGGATGATCAATTAGGTCATTTTCGTCCTCCCTAGGCTTATTCTTGTCCAATTAGGGTTTTTAACCGATCTTGTGCATCCAATAGGTGTGTTTGTGTCATTGGATGATCAATTAGGTCATTTTCGTCCTCCCTAGGCTTATTCTTGTCCAATTTGGGTTTTTAACCAATCTTGTGCATCCAATAAGTTGAGTTGTGTCATTGGATTAACATTTAGGTCATTTCCGTCCTCCCTAGGCTTATTCTTGTCCAATTAGGGTTTTTAACCAATCTTGTGCATTCAATAAGTTCATTTGTGTCATTGGATTAACATTTAGGTCATTTTCGTCCTCCCTAGGCATATTCTTGTCCAATTAGGGTTTTTAACCAATCTTGTGCATCCAATAGGTGTGTTTGTGTCATTGGATGATCAATTAGGTTATTTTCGTCCTCCCTAGGCTTATTCTTGTCCAATTAGGGTTTTTAACCAATCTTGTGCATCCAATAAGTTTGTTTATGTCATTGAATTAATATTTAGGTCATTTTCGTCCTCCCTAGACATATTCTTGTCCAATTAGGGTTTTTAACCAATCTTGTGCATCCAATAGGTGTGTTTGTGTCATTGGATGATCAATTAGGTCATTTTCGTCCTCCCTAGGCTTATTCTTGTCCAATTAGGGTTTTTAACCAATCTTGTGAATCCAATAGGTGTGTTTGTGTCATTAGATGATCAATTAGGTCATTTTCGTCCTCCCTAGGCTTATTCTTGTCCAATAAAGGTTTTTAACCAAGCTTGTGCATCTGATAAGTTTGTTTGTGTCATTGAATTAATATTTAGGTCATTTTCGTCCTCCCTAGACATATTCTTGTCCATTTAGGGTTTTTAACCAATCTTGTGCATCCAATAGGTGTGTTTGTGTCATTGGATGATCAGTTAGGTCATTTACGTCGTCCCTAGGCTTATTCTTGTCCAATTAGGGTTTTTAACCAATCTTGTGCATCCAATAACTTTGTTTGTGTCATTAAATTAATATTTAGGTCATTTTCGTCCTCCCTAGGCATATTCTTGTCCAATTAGGGTTTTTAACCAATCTTGTGCATCCAATAGGTGTGTTTATGTCATTGGATGATCAATTAGGTCATTTTCGTCCTCCCTAGGCATATTCTTATCCAATTAGGGTTTTTAACCAATCTTGTGCATCCAATAGGTGTGTTTGTGGCAATGGATGATCAATTAGGTCATTTTCGTCCTCCCTAGGCTTATTCTTGTCCAATTAGGGTTTTTAACCAATCTTGTGCATCCAATAGGCATGTTTTTGTCATTGGATGATCAATTAGGTCATTTTCATCCTCCCTAGGCTTTTTCTTGTCCAATTAGGGTTTTTAACGAATCTTGTGCATCCAATAAGTTCATTTGTGTCATTGGATTAACATTTAGGTCATTTTCGTCCTCCCTAGGCATATTCTTGTCCAATTAGGGTTTTTAACCAATCTTGTGCATCCAATAGGTGTGTTTGTGTCATTGGATGATCAATTAGGTTATTTTCGTCCTCCCTAGGCATATTCTTGTCCAATTAGGGTTTTTAACTAATCTTGTGCATCCAATAAGTTCATTTGTGTCATTGGATGATCAATTAGGTCATTTTCATCCTCTCTAGGCATATTCTTGTCCAATTAGGGTTTTTAACAAATTTTGTGCATCCAATAGGTGTGTTTGTGGCAATAGATGATCAATTAGGTCATTTTCGTCCTCCCTAGGCTTATTCTTGTCCAATTAGGGTTTTTAACCAATCTTGTGCATCCAATAGGTGTGTTTGTGCATTGGATGATCAATTAGGTCATTTTCGTCCTCCCTAGGCTTATTCTTGTCCAATTAGGGTTTTTAACCAATCTTGTGCATCCAATAAGTTGAGTTGTGTCATTGGATTAACATTTAGGTCATTTTCGTCCTCCCTAGGCTTATTCTTGTCGAATTAGTGTTTTTAACCAATCTTGTGCATCCAATAGGTGTGTTTGTGTCATTGGATGATCAATTAGGTCATTTTCGTCCTCCCTAGGCTTATTCTTGTCCAATTAGGGTTTTTAACCAATCTTGTGCATTCAATAAGTTGAGTTGTGTCATTGGATGATCAATTAGGTCATTTTCGTCCTCCCTAGGCTTATTCTTGTCCAATTAAGGTTTTTAACCAATCTTGTGCATCCAATAGGTGTGTTTGTGTCATTGGATGATCAATTAGGTCATTTTCGTCCTCCATAGGCTTATTCTTGTGCAATTAGGGTTTTTAACCAATCTTGTGCATCCAATAGGTGTGTTTGTGTCATTGGATGATCAATTAGGTCATTTTCGTCCTCCCTAGGCATATTCTTGTCTAGTTATGGTTTTTAACCAATCTTGTGCATCCAATAGGTGTATTTGTGTCATTGGATGATCAATTAGGTTATTTTCGTCCTCCCTAGGCTTATTCTTGTCCAATTAGGGTTTTTAACCAATCTTGTGCATCCAATAGGTGTGTTTGTGTCATTGGATGATCAATTAGGTCATTTTCGTCCTCCCTAGGCTTATTCTTGTCCAATTAAGGTTTTTAACCAATCTTGTGCATCCAATAGGTGTGTTTGTGTCATTGGAAGATCAATTAGGTCATTTTCGTCCTCCCTAGGCTTATTCTTGTCCAATTAGGGTTTTTAACCAATCTTGTGCATCCAATAAATTGAGTTGTGTCATTGGATTAACATTTAGGTCATTTTCGTCCTCCCTAGGCTTATTCTTGTCCAATTAGGGTTTTTAAACAATCTTGTGCATCCAATAAGTTCATTTGTGTCATTGGATTATCATTTAGGTCATTTTCGTCCTCCCTAGGCATATTCTTGTCCAATTAGGGTTTTTAACCAATCTTGTGCATCCAGTAGGTGTATTTGTGTCATTGGATGATCAATTAGGTTATTTTCGTCCTCCCTATGCTTATTCTTGTCCAATTAGGGTTTTTAACCAATCTTGTGCATCCAATGGATGTGTTTGTGTCATTGGATGATCAATTAGGCCATTTTTGTCCTCCCTAGGCATATTCTTGTCCAATTAGGGTTTGTAACCAATCTTGTGCATCCAATAAGTTTGTCTGTTTCATCGAATTAATATTTAGGTCATTTTCGTCCTCCCTAGGCATATTCTTGTGCAATTAGGGTTTTTAACCAATCTTGTGCATCCAATAGGTGTGTTTGTGTCATTGGATGATCAATTAGGTTATTTTCGTCCTCCCTAGGCTTATTCTTGTCCAATTACGGTTTTTAACTAATCTTGTGCATCCAATAAGGTCATTTGTGTCATTGGATGATCAATTAGGTCATTTTCGTCCTCCCTAGGCATATTCTTGTCCAATTAGGGTTTTTAACCAATCTTGTGCATCCAATAGGTGTGTTTGTGTCATTGGATGATCAATTAGGTAATTTTCGTCCTCCCTAGGCTTATTCTTGTCCAATTAGTATTTTTAACCGATCTTGTGCATCCAATAGGTCTGTTTGTGTCATTGGATGATCAATTAGGTCATTTTCGTCCTCCCTTTGGCATATTCTTGTCCAATTAGGGTTTTTAACCAATCTTGTGCATCCAATAGGTGTGTTTGTGTCATTGGATGATCAATTAGGTCATTTTCGTCCTCCCTTGGCTTATTCTTGTCCAATTAGGGTTTTTAACCAATCTTGTGCATCCAATAGGTGTGTTTGTGTCATTGGATGATCAATTAGGTCATTTTCGTCCTCCCTAGGCATATTCCCATCCAATTAGGGTTTTTAACCAATCTTGTGCATCCAATAGGTGTGTTTGTGTCATTGGATGATCAATTAGGTCATTTTCGTCCTCCCTAGGCTTATTCTTGTCCAATTAGGGTTTTTAACCAATCTTGTGCATCCAATAAGTTTGTTTGTGTCATTGAATTAATATTTAGGTCATTTTCGTCTTCCCTAGGCATATTCTTGTCCAATTAGGGGTTTTAACCAATGTTGTGCATCCAATAGCTGTGTTTGTGTCATTGGATGATCAATTAGGTCACTTTCTTCCTCCCTAGGCATATTCTTGTCCAATTAGGGTTTTTAACCAATCTTGTGCATCCAATAGGTGTGTTTGTGTCATTGGATGATCAATTAGGTCATTTTCGTCCTCCCTAGGCTTATTCTTGTCCAATTAGGGTTTTTAACCAATCTTGTGCATCCAATAAGTTGAGTTGTGTCATTGGATTAACATTTAGGTCATATTCGTCCTCCCTAGGCTTATTCTTGTCCAATTAGGGTTTTTAACCAATCTTGTGCATCCAATAGGTGTGTTTGTGTCTTTGGATGATCAATTAGGTCATTTTCGTCCACCATAGGCTTATTCTTGTCCAATTAGGGTTTTTAACCAATCTTGTGCATCCAATAAGTAGAGTTGTGTCATTGGATTGACATTTAGGTTATTTTTGTCCTCCCTTGGCTTATTCTTGTACAATTAGGGTTTTTAACTAATCTTGTGCATCCAATAAGTTTATTTGTGTCATTGGATGATCAATTAGGTCATTTTCGTCCTCCCTAGGCATATTCTTGTCCAATTAGGGTTTTTAACCAATCTTGTGCATCCAATAGGTGTGTTTGTGTCATTGGATGATCAATTAGGTCATTTTCGTCCTCCCTAGGCTTATTCTTGTCCAATTAGGGTTTTTAACCGATCTTGTGCATCCAATAGGTGTGTTTGTGTCATTGGATGATCAATTAGGTCATTTTCGTCCTCCCTAGGCTTATTCTTGTCCAATTTGGGTTTTTAACCAATCTTGTGCATCCAATAAGTTGAGTTGTGTCATTGGATTAACATTTAGGTCATTTCCGTCCTCCCTAGGCTTATTCTTGTCCAATTAGGGTTTTTAACCAATCTTGTGCATTCAATAAGTTCATTTGTGTCATTGGATTAACATTTAGGTCATTTTCGTCCTCCCTAGGCATATTCTTGTCCAATTAGGGTTTTTAACCAATCTTGTGCATCCAATAGGTGTGTTTGTGTCATTGGATGATCAATTAGGTTATTTTCGTCCTCCCTAGGCTTATTCTTGTCCAATTAGGGTTTTTAACCAATCTTTTGCATCCAATAAGTTGAGTTGTATCATTGGATTAACATTTAGGTCATTTTCGTCCTCCCTAGGCTTATTCTTGTCCAATTAGGAGTTTTAACCAATCTTGTGCATCCAATAAGTTTGTTTGTGTCATTGAATTAATATTTTGGTCATTTTCGTCCTAGCTAGGCATATTCTTGTCCAATTACGGTTTTTAACCAATCTTGTGCATCCAATAAGTTCATTTGTGTCATTGGATTAACTTTTAGGTCATTTTCGTCCTCCCTAGGCTTATTCTTGTCCAATTAGGAGTTTTAACTAATCTTGTGCATCCAATAAGTTTGTTTGTGTCATTGAATTAATATTTAGGTCATTTTCGTCCTCCCTAGGCATATTCTTGTCCAATTAGGGTTTTTAACCAATCTTGTGCATCCAATAGGTGTGTTTGTGTCATTGGATGATCAATTAGGTTATTTTCGTCCTCCCTAGGCTTATTCTTGTCCAATTAGGGGTTTTAACCAATCTTTTGCATCCAATAAGTTGAGTTGTGTCATTGGATTAACATTTAGGTCATTTTCGTCCTCCCTAGGCATATTCTTGTCCAATTAGGGTTTTTAACCAATCTTGTGCATCCAATAAGTTCATTTGTGTCATTGGATTAACATTATGTCATTTTCGTCCTCCCTAGGCATATTCTTGTCCAAGTAGGGTTTTTAACCAATCTTGTGCATCCAATACGTTCATTTGTGTCATTGGATTAACATTTAGGTCATTTTCGTCCTCCCTAGGCATATTCTTGTCCAATTAGGGTTTTTAACCAATCTTGTGCATCCAATAGGTGTGTTTGTGTCATTGGATGATCAATTAGGTCATTTTCGTCCTCCCTAGGCTTATTCTTGTCCAATTAGGGTTTTTAACCAATCTTGTGCATCCAATAAGTTGAGTTGTGTCATTGGATTAACATTTAGGTCATTTTGATTCTCCCTAGGCTTATTCTTGTCGAATTAGGTTTTTAACCAATCTTGTGCATCCAATAAGTTCATTTGTGTCATTGGATTCACATTTAGGTCATTTTCGTCCTCCCTAGGCATATTCTTGTCCAATTAGAGTTTTTAACTAATCTTGTGCATCCAATAGGTGTGTTTATCTCATTGGATGATTAATTAGGTCACTTTGATCCTCTCTAGGCTTATTCTTGTCCAATTAGGGTTTTTAACCAATCTTGTGCATCCAATAAGTTCATTTGTGTCATTGGATTAACATTTAGGTCATTTTCGTCCTCCCTAGGCATATTCTTGTCCAATTAGGGTTTTTAACCAATCTTGTGCATCCAATAGGTGTGTTTGTGTCATTGGATGATCAATTTAGGTCATTTTTGTCCTCCCTAGGCTTATTCTTGTCCAATTAGGGTTTTTAACCAATCTTGTGCATCCAATAGGTGTGTTTGTGTCATTGGATGATCAATTAGGTCATTTTCGTCCTCCCTAGGCTTATTCTTGTCCAATTAGGGTTTTTAACCAATCTTGTGCATCCAATAGGTGTGTTTGTGTCATTGGATGATCAATTAGGTCATTTTCGTCCTCCCTAGGCTTATTCTTGTCCAATTAGGGTTTTTAAGCAATCTTGTACATCCAATAAGTTCATTTGTGTCATTGGATTAACATTTAGGTCATTTTCGTCCTCCCTAGGCATATTCTTGTCCAATTAGGGTTTTTAACCAATCTTGTGCATCCAATAGGTGTGTTTGTGTCATTGGATGATCAATTAGGTCATTTTCGTACTCCCTATGCTTATTCTTGTCCAATTAGGGTTTTTAACCAATCTTGTGCATCCAATAAGTTGAGTTGTGTCATTGGATTAACATTTAGGTCATTTTCGTCCTCCCTAGGCTTATTCTTGTCCAATTAGGGTTTTTAACCAATCTTGTGCATCCAATAGGTGTGTTTGTGTCATTGGATGATCAATTAGGTCATTTTCGTCCTCCCTAGGCTTATTCTTGTCCAATTAGGGTTTTTAACCAATCTTGTGCATCCAATAAGTTGGGTTGTATCATTGGATTAACATTTAGGTCATTTCCGTCCTCCCTAGGCTTATTCTTGTCCAATTAGGGTTTTTAACCAATCTTGTGCATCCAATTGGTGTGTTTGTGTCATTGGATGATCAATTAGGTCATTTTCGTCCTCCATAGGCTTATTCTTGTCCAATTAGGGTTTTGAACCAATCTTCTGCATCCAATAGGTGTGTTTGTGTCATTGGATGATCAATTAGGTCATTTTCGTCCTACCTAGGCATATTCTTGTCCAATTAGGGTTTTTAACCAATCTTGTGCATCCAATAGGTGTGTTTGTGGCAATAGATGATCAATTAGGTCATTTTCGTCCTCCCTAGGCTTATTCTTGTCCAATTAGGGTTTTTAACCAATCTTGTGCATCCAATAGGTGTGCTTGTGTCATTGGATGATCAATTAGGTCATTTTCGTCCTCCCTAGGCATATTCTTTTCCAATTAGGGTTTTTAACCAATCTTGTGCATCCAATAGGTGTATTTGTGTCATTGGATGATCAATTAGGTTATTTTCGTCCTCCCTAGGCTTATTCTTGTCCAATTAGGGTTTTTAACCAATCTTGTGCATCCAATAGGTGTGTTTGTGTCATTGGATGATCAATTAGGTCATTTTCGTCCTCCCTAGGTTTATTGTTGTCCAATTAGGGTTTTTAACCAATCTTGTGCATCCAATTGGTGTGTTTGTGTCATTGGATGATCAATTAGGTCATTTTCGTCCTCCCTAGGCTTATTCTTGTCCAATTAGGGTTTTTAACCAATCTTGTGCATCCAATAGGTGTGTTTGTGTCATTGGATGATCAATTAGGTCATTTACGTCCTCCCTAGGCATATTCTTGTCCAATTAGGGTTTTTAACCAATCTTGTGCATCTAATAGGTGTATTTATGTCATTGGATGATCAATTAGGTCATTTTCATCCTCCCTAGGCTTATTCTTGTCCAATTAGGGTTTTTAATCAACCTTGTGCATCCAATAACTTGAGTTGTGTCATTGGATTAACATTTAGGTCATTTTCGTCCTGCATTGGCTTATTCTTGTCCAATTAGGGTTTTTAACCAATCTTGTGCATCCAATAAGTTGAGTTGTGTCATTGGATTAACATTTAGGTCATTTTCGTCCTCCCTAGGCATATTCTTGTCCAATTAGGGTTTTTAACCAATCTTGTGCATCCAATAGGTGTTTAACCAATCTAGTGCATCCAATAGGTGTGTTTGTGGCAATAGTTGATCAATTAGGTCATTTTCGTCCTCCCTAGGCTTATTCTTGTCCAATTAGGGTTTTTAACCAATCTTGTGCATCCAATAGGTGTGTTTGTGTCATTAAATGATCAATTAGGTCATTTTCGTCCTCCCTAGGCTTATTCTTGTCCAATTAGGGTTTTAAACCAATCTTGGGCATCCAATAAGTTCATTTGTGTCATTGGATTAACATTTAGGTCATTGTCGGCCTCCCTAGGCATATTCTTGTCCAATTAGGGTTTTTAACCAATCTTGTGCATCCAATAGGTGTGTTTGTGTCATTGGATGATCAATTAGGTTATTTTCGTCCTCCCTAGGCTTATTCTTGTCCAATTAGGGTTTTTAACCAATCTTGTGCATCCAATAGGTGTGTTTGTGTCATTGGATGATCAATTAGTTCATTTTCGTCCTCCCTAGGCTTATTCTTGTCCAATTAGGGTTTTTAACCAATCTTGTGCATCCAATAGGTGTGTTTGTGTCATTGGATGATCAATTAGGTCATTTTCGTCCTCCCTAGGTATATTCTTGTCCAATTATGATTTGTAACCAATCTTGTGCATCCAATAAGTTTGTCTGTTTCATCGAATTAATATTTAGGTCATTTTCGTCCTCCCTAGCCATATTCTTGTCCAATTAGGGTTTTTAACCAATCTTGTGCATCCAATAGGTGTGTTTGTGTCATTGGATGATCAATTAGGTCATTTTCGTCCTCCCTAGGCTTATTCTTGTCCAATTAGGGTTTTTAACCAATCTTGTGCATCCAATAAGTTGAGTTGAGTTGTGCATCCAATAGGTGTGTTTGTGTCATTGGATGATCAATTAGGTCATTTTCGTCCTGCGTAGGTATATTCTTGTCCAATTAGAGTTTTTAACCAATCTTGTGGATCCAATAGGTGTGTTTGTGTCATTGGATGATCAATTAGGTCATTTTCGTCCTCCCTTTGCATATTCTTGTCCAATTAGGGTTTTTAACCAATCTTGTGCTTCCAATAGATGTGTTTGTGTAATTGGATGATCAATTAGGTCATTTTCGTCCTCCCTAGGCATATTCTTGTCCAATTAGGGTTTTTAACGAATCTTGTGCATCCAATTGGTGTGTTTGTGTCAATGGATGTTCAATTAGGTCATTTTCGTCATCCCTAGGCATATTCTTGTCCAATTAGGGTTTTTAACCAATCTTGTGCATCCAATAGGTGTGTTTGTGTCATTAGATGATCAATTAGGTCATTTTCGTCCTCCCTGGGCTTATTCTTGTCCAATTAGGGTTTTTAACCAATCTTGTGCATCCAATAAGTTGAGTTGTGTCATTGGATTAACATTTAGGTCATTTTCGTCCTCTCTAGGCTTATTCTTGTCCAATTAGGGTTTTTAACCAATCATGTGCATCCAATAAGTTCATTTGTGTCATTGGATTAACATTTAGGTCATTTTCGTCCTCCCTAGGCATATTCTTGTCCAA
This sequence comes from Cicer pinnatifidum, assembly GCA_037974775.1. NCBI lineage: Eukaryota > Viridiplantae > Streptophyta > Magnoliopsida > Fabales > Fabaceae > Cicer > Cicer pinnatifidum. Next base: position 133,235 of record JBBPBR010001100.1, read on the forward strand.
TTAGAGTTTTAGACCAATCTTGTGCATCCAATAGGTGTGTTTGTGTCATTGGATGATCAATTAGGTTATTTTCGTCCTCCCTAGGCTTATTCTTGTCCAATTATGGTTTTTAACTAATCTTGTGCATCCAATAAGTTCATTTGTGTCATTGGATGATCAATTAGGTCATTTTCGTACTCCCTAGGCATATTCTTGTCCAATTAGGGTTTTTAACCAATCTTGTGCATCCAATAGGTGTGTTTGTGTCATTGGATGATCAATTAGGTTATTTTCGTCCTCCCTAGGCTTATTCTTGTCCAATTAGGGTTTTTAACCAATCTTGTGCATCCAATAGGTGTGTTTGTTTCATTGGATGACCAATTAGGTCATTTTCGTCCTCCCTAGGCATATTCTTGTCCAATTAGGTGTTTTTGTGGCAATGGATGATCAATTAGGTCATTTTCGTCCTCCCTAGGCTTATTCGAGTCAAATTAGGGTTTTTAACCAATCTTGTGCATCCAATAGGTGTGTTTGTGTCATTGGATGATCAATTAGGTCATTTTCGTCCTCCCTAGGCTTATTCTTGTCCAATTAGGGTTTTTAACCAATCTTGTGCATCCAATAGGTGTGTTTGTGTCATTGGATGATCAATTAGGTCATTTTCGTCCTCCCTAGGCATATTCTAGTCCAATTAGGGTTTTTAACCAATCTTGTGCATCCAATAAGTTGAGTTGTGTTATTGGATTAACATTTACGTCATTTTCGTCCTCCCTAGGCATATTCTTGTCCAATTAGGGTTTTTAACCAATCTTGTGCATCCAATAGGTGTGTTTGAGTCATTGGATGATCAATTAGGTCATTTTCGTCCTCCCTAGGCATTTTCTTGTCTAATTAGGGTTTTTAACGAATCTTGTGCATCCAATTGGTGTGTTTGTGTCATTGGATGATCAATTAGGTCATTTTCGTCCTCCCTAGGGTTATTCTTGTCCAATTAGGGTTTTTAACCAATCTTGTGCATCTAATAGGTATGTTTGTGTCATTGGATGATCAATTAGGTCATTTTCTTCTTCCCTAGGCTTATTCTTGTCCAATTAGGGTTTTTAACCAATCTTGTGCATCTAATAGGTGTGTTTGTGTCATTGGATGATCAATTAGGTCATTTTCGTCGTCCCTAGGCTTATTCTTGTCCAATTAGGGTTTTTAACCAATCTTGTGCATCCAATAAGTTCATTTGTGTCATTGGATTAACATTTAGGTCATTTGCGTCCTCCCTAGGCATATTCTTGTCCAATTAGGGTTTTTAACCAATCTTGTGCATCCAATAGGTGTGTTTGTGTCATTGGATGATCAATTAGGTTATTTTCGTCCTCCCTAGGCATATTCTTGTCCAATTAGGGTTTTTAACTAATCTTGTGCATCCAATACGTTCATTTGTGTCATTGGATGATCAATTAGGTCATTTTCGTCCTCCCTAGACATATTCTTGTCCAATTAGGGTTTTAAACCAATCTTGTGCATCCAATAGGTGTGTTTGTGTCATTGGATGATCAATTAGGTCATTTTCGTCCTCCCTAGGCTTATTCTTGTCCAATTAGGGTTTTTAACCAATCTTGTGCATCCAATAAGTTGAGTTGTTTCAATGGATTAACATTTAGGTCATTTTCGTCCTCCCTTGGCATATTCTTGTCCAATTAGGGTTTTTAACCAATCTTGTGCATCCAATAGGTGTGTTTGTGTCATTGGATGATCAATTAGGTCATTTTCGTCCTCCCTAGGCTTATTCTTGTCCAATTAGGGTTTTTAACCAATCTTGTGCATCCAATAAGTTGCGTTGTGTCATAGGATTAACATTTAGGTCATTTTCGTTCTCCCTAGGCTTATTCTTATCCAATTAGGGTTTTTAACCAATCTTGTGCATCCAATAGGTGTGTTTGTGTCATTGGATGATCAATTAGGTCATTTTCGTCCTCCCTAGGCTTATTCTTGTCCAATTAGGGTTTTTAACCAATCTTGTGCATCCAATAGGTGTGTTTGTGTCATTGGATGATCAATTAGGTCATTTTCGTCCTCCCTAGGCTTATTCTTGTCCAATTAGGGTTTTTAACCAATCTTGTGCATCCAATAGGTGTGTTTGTGTCATTGGATGATCAATTAGGTCATTTTCGTCCTACATAGGCTAATTCTTGTCCAACTAGGGTTTTTAACCAATCTTGTGCATCCAACAAGTTCAGTTGTGTCATTGGATGATCAATTAGGTCATTTTCGTCCTCCCTAGGCTTATTCTTGTCCAATTAAGGTTTTTAACCAATCTTGTGCATCCAATAGGTGTGTTTGTGTCATTGGATGATCAATTAGGTCATTTTCGTCCTCCATAGGCTTATTCTTGTGCAATTAGGGTTTTTAACCAATCTTGTGCATCCAATAGGTGTGTTTGTGTCATTGGATGATCAATTAGGTCATTTTCGTCCTCCCTAGGCATATTCTTGTCTAGTTATGGTTTTTAACCAATCTTGTGCATCCAATAGGTGTATTTGTGTCATTGGATGATCAATTAGGTTATTTTCGTCCTCCCTAGGCTTATTCTTGTCCAATTAGGGTTTTTAACCAATCTTGTGCATCCAATAGGTGTGTTTGTGTCATTGGATGATCAATTAGGTCATTTTCGTCCTCCCTAGGCTTATTCTTGTCCAATTAAGGTTTTTAACCAATCTTGTGCATCCAATAGGTGTGTTTGTGTCATTGGAAGATCAATTAGGTCATTTTCGTCCTCCCTAGGCATATTCTTGTCCAATTAGGGTTTTTAACCAATCTTGTGCATCCAATAGGTGTGTTTGTGTCATTGGAAGATCAATTAGGTCATTTTCGTCCTCCCTAGGCTTATTCTTGTCCAATCAGGGTTTTTAACCAATCTTGTACATCTAATAAGTTCATTTGTGTCATTGGATTAACATTTAGGTCATTTTCGTCCTCGCTAGGCATATTCTTGTCCAATTAGGGTTTTTAACCCATCTTGTGCATCCAATAGGTGTGTTTGTGTCATTGGATGATCAATTAGGTCATTTTCGTCCTCCCTAGGCTTATTCTTGTCCAATTAGGGTTTTTAACCAATCTTGTGCATCCAATAAGTTGAGTTGTGTCATTGGATTAACATTTAGGTCATTTTCGTCCTCCCTAGGCATATTCTTGTCCAATTAGGGTTTTTAACCAATCTTGTGCATCCAATAAGTTGAGTTGTGTCATTGGATTAACATTTAGGTCATTTTCTTCCTCCCTAGGCTTATTCTTGTCCAATTAGGGTTTTTAACTAATCTTGTGCATCCAATAAGTTCATTTGTGTCATTGGATTAACATTTAGGTCATTTTCGTCCTCCCTAGGCATATTCTTGTCCAATTAGGGTTTTTAACCAATCTTGTGCATCCAATAGGTGTGTTTGTGTCATTGGATGATCAATTAGGTCATTTTCATCCTCCCTAGGCTTTTTCTTGTCCAATTAGGGTTTTTAACCAATCTTGTGCATCCAATAGGTGTGTTTGTGTCATTGGATGATCAATTAGGCCGTTTTCGTCCTCCATAGGCTTATTCTTGTGCAATTAGGGTTTTTAACCAATCTTGTGCATCCAATAGGTGTGTTTGTGTCATTGGATGATCAATTAGGTCATTTTCGTCCTCCCTAGGCATATTCTTGTCCAATTAGGGTTTTTAACCAATCTTGTGCCTCCAATAGGTGTATTTGTGTCATTGGATGATCAATTAGGTTATTTTCGTCCTCCCTAGGCTTATTCTTGTCCAATTAGGGTTTTTAACCAATCTTGTGCATCCAATAGGTGTGCTTGTGTCATTGGATGATCAATTAGGTCATTTTCGTCCTCCCTAGGCATATTCTTGTCCAATTAGGGTTTTTAACCAATCTTGTGCATCCAATAAGTTTGTCTGTTTCATTGAATTAATATTTAGGTCATTTTCGTCCTCCCTAGGCATATTCTTGTCCAATTAGGGTTTTTAACGAATCTTGTGCATCCAATAGGTGTGTTTGTGTCATTGGATGATCAATTAGACCATTTTCTTCCTCCCTAGGCTTATTCTTGTCCAATTAGGGTTTTTAACCAATCTTGTGCATCCAATAAGTTGAGTTGTGTCATTGGATTAACATTTAGGTCATTTTGGTCATCCCTAGGCTTATTCTTGTCCAATTAGGGTTTTTAACCAATCTTAAGCATCCAATAGGTGTGTTTGTGTCATTGGATGATCAATTAGGTCATTTTCGTCCTCCCTAGGTTTATTCTTGTCCAATTAGGGTTTTTAACCAATCTTGTGCATCCAATAAATTGAGTTGTGTCATTGGATTAACATTTAGGTCATTTTCGTCCTCCCTAGGCTTATTCTTGTCCAATTAGGGTTTTTAAACAATCTTGTGCATCCAATAAGT
>JBBPBR010001100.1:139061-293668 GCA_037974775.1 Cicer pinnatifidum
TTAACCAATCTTGTGCATCCAATAGGTGTGTTTGTGTCATTGGATGATCAATTAGGTCATTTTCGTCCTCCATAGGCTTATTCTTGTGCAATTAGGGTTTTTAACCAATATTGTGCATCCAATAGGTGTGTTTGTGTCATTGGATGATCAATTAGGTCATTTTCGTCCTCCCTAGGCATATTCTTGTCCAATTAGGGTTTTTAACCAATCTTGTGCATCCAATAGGTGTATTTGTGTCATTGGATGATCAATTAGGTTATTTTCGTCCTCCCTAGGCTTATTCTTGTCCAATTAGGGTTTTTAACCAATCTTGTGCATCCAATAGGTGTGTTTGTGTCATTGGATGATCAATTAGGTCATTTTCGTCCTCCCTAGGCATATTCTTGCCCAATTAAAGTTTTTAACCAATCTTGTGCATCCAATAAGTTTGTCTGTTTCATTGAATTAATATTTAGGTCATTTTCGTCCTCCCTAGGCATATTCTTGTCCAATTAGGGTTTTTAACGAATCTTGTGCATCCAATAGGTGTGTTTGTGTCATTGTATGATCAATTAGGCCATTTTCGTCCTCCCTAGGCTTATTCTTGTCCAATTAGGATTTTTAATTAATCTTCTGCATCCAATAAGTTGAGTTGTGTCATTGGATTAATATTTAGGTCATTTTCGTCATCCCTAGGCTTAGTCTTGTCCAATTAGGGTTTTTAACCAATCTTAAGCATCCAATAGGTGTGTTTGTGTCATTGGATGATCAATTAGGTCATTTTCGTCCTCCCTAGGTATATTCTTGTCCAATTATGATTTGTAACCAATCTTGTGCATCCAATAAGTTTGTCTGTTTCATCGAATTAATATTTAGGTCATTTTCGTCCTCCCTAGGCATATTCTTGTCCAATTAGGGTTTTTAACCAATCTTGTGCATCCAATAGGTGTGTTTGTGTCATTAGATGATCAATTAGGTCATTTTCGTCCTCCCTGGGCTTATTCTTGTCCAATTAGGGTTTTTAACCAATCTTGTGCATCCAATAAGTTGAGTTGTGTCATTGGATTAACATTTAGGTCATTTTCGTCCTCTCTAGGCTTATTCTTGTCCAATTAGGGTTTTTAACCAATCTTGTGCATCCAATAACTTTGTTTGTGTCCTTGAATTAATATTTAGGTCATTTTCGTCCTCCCTAGGCATATTCTTGTCCAATTAGGGTTTTTACACCAATCTTGGGCTTCCAATAGGTGTGTTTGTGTCATTGGATGATCAATTAGGTCATTTTGGTCCTCCCTAGGCTTATTCTTGTCCAATTAGGGTTTTTAACCAATCTTGTGCATCCAATAGGTGTGTTTGTGTCATTGGATGATCAATTAGGTCATTTACGTCCTCCCTAGGCTTATTCTTGTCCAATTAGGGTTTTTAACCAATGTTGTGCATCCAATAACTTTGTTTGTGTAATTGAATTAATATTTAGGTCATTTTCGTCCTCCCTAGGCATATTCTTGTCCAATTAGGGTTTTTAACCAATCTTGTGCATCCAATAGGTGTGTTTGTGTCATTGGATGATCAATTAGGTTATTTTCGTCCTCCCTAGGCTTATTCTTGTCCAATTAGGGTTTTTAACTAATCTTGTGCATCCAATAAGGTCATTTGTGTCATTGGATGATCAGTTAGGTCATTTTCGTCCTCCCTAGGCATATTCTTGTCCAATTAGGGTTTTTAACCAATCTTGTGCATCCAATAGGTGTGTTTGTGTCATTGGATGATCAATTTGGTCATTTTCGTCCTCCCTAGGCTTATTCTTGTCCAATTAGTATTTTTAACCGATCTTGTGCATCCAATAGGTGTGTTTGTGTCATTGGATGATCAATTAGGTCATTTTCGTCCTCCCTTTGGCATATTCTTGTCCAATTAGGGTTTTTAACCAATCTTGTGCATCCAATAGGTGTGTTTGTGTCATTAGATGATCAATTAGGTCATTTTCGTCCTCCCTGGGCTTATTCTTGTCCAATTAGGGTTTTTAACCAATCTTGTGCATCCAATAAGTTGAGTTGTGTCATTGGATTAACATTTAGGTCATTTTCGTCCTCCCTAGGCTTATTCTTGTCCAATTAGGGTTTTTAACCAATCTTGTGCATCCAATAGGTGTGTTTGTGTCATTGGATGATCAATTAGGTCATTTTCTTCCTCCCTAGGCTTATTCTTGTCCAATTAGGGTTTTTTACCGATCTTGTGCATCCAATAGGTGTGTTTGTGTCATTGGATGATCAATTAGGTCATTTTCGTCCTCCATAGGCTTATTCTTGTCCAATTAGGGTTTTTAACCAATCTTGTGCATCCAATAAGTTGAGTTGTGTCATTGGATTAACATTTAGGTCATTTTCGTCCTCCCTAGGCTTATTCTTGTCCAATTAGGGTTTTTAACCAATCTTGTGCATCCAATAAGTTCATTTGTGTCATTGGATTAACATTTATGTCGTTTTCGTCCTCCCTAGGCATATTCTTGTCCAATTAGGGTTTTTAACCAATCTTGTGCATCCAATAGGTGTGTTTGTGTCATTGGATGATCAATTAGGTAATTTTCGTCCTCCCTAGGCTTATTCTGGTCCAAATAGGGTTTTTAACCAATCTTGTGCATCCAATAGGTGTGTTTGTGTCATTGGATGATCAATTAGGTCATTTTCGTCCTCCCTAGGCATATTCTTGTCCAATTAGGGTTTTTAACCAATCTTGTGCATCCAATAAGTTTGTTTGTGTCATTGAATTAATATGTAGGTCATTTTCGTCCTCCCTAGGCATATTCTTGTCCAATTAGGGCTTTTATCCAATCTTGTGCATCCAATAGGTGTGTTTGTGTCATTGGATGATCAATTAGGTCATTTTCGTCCTCCCTAGGCATATTCTTGTCCAATTAGGGTTTTTAACCAATCTTGTGCATCCAATAGGTGTGTTTGTGTCATTGGATGATCAAATAGGTCATATTCGTCCTCCCTAGGCTAATTCTTGTCCAATTAGGGTTTTTAACCAATCTTGTGCATCCGATAAGTTTGTTTGTGTCATTGAATTAATATTTAGGTCATTTTCGTCCTCCTTAGGCATATTCTTGTCCAATTAGGGTTTTTAACCAATCTTGTGCATTCAATTGGTGTGTTTGTATCATTGGATGATCAATTAGGTTATTGTCGTCCTCCCTAGGCTTATTCTTGTCCAATTAGGGTTTTTAACCAATCTTGTGCATCCAATAAGTTCATTTGTGTCATTGGATTAACATTTAGGTCATTTTCGTCCTCCCTAGGCATATTCTTGTCCAATTAGGGTTTTTAACCAATCTTGTGCATCCAATAGGTGTGTTTGTGTCATTGGATGATCAATTAGGTTATTTTCGTCCTCCCTAGGCTTATTCTTGTCCAATTAGGGTTTTTAACCAATCTTGTGCATCCAATAGGTGTGTTTGTGTCATTGGATGATCAATTAGGTCATTTTCGTCCTCCCTAGGCATATTCTTGTCCAATTAGGGTTTTTAACCAATCTTGTGCATCCAATAGGTGTGTTTGTGTTATTGGATGATCAATTATGTTATTTTCATCCTCCCTAGGCTTATTCTTGTCCAATTAGGGTTTTTAACCAATCTTGTGCATCCAATAGGTGTTTAACCAATCTTGTGCATCCAATAGGTGTGTTTGTGGCAATAGATGATCAATTAGGTCATTTTCGTCCTCCCTAGGCATATTCTTGTCCAATTAGGGTTTTTAACCAATCTTGTGCATCCAATAGGTGTGTTTGTGTCATTGGATGATCAATTAGGTCATTTTCGTCCTCCATAGGCGTATTCTTGTCCAATTAGGGTTTTTAACCAATCTTGTGCATCCAATAAGTTGAGTTGTGTCATTGGATTAACATTTAGGTCATTTTCGTCCTCCCTAGGCTTATTCTTGTCCAATTAGGGTTTTTAACCAATCTTGTGCATCCAATAGGTGTGTTTGTGTCATTGAATGATCAATTAGGTCATTTTCGTCCTCCCTAGGCTTATTCTTTCCCAATTAGGGTTTTTAACCAATCTTGTGCATCCAATAAGTTGAGTTGTGTCATTGGATTAACATTTAGGTCATTTTCGTCCTCCCTAGGCTTATTCTTGTCCAATTAGGGTTTTTAACCAATCTTGTGCATCCAATAGGTGTGTTTGTGTCATTGGATGATCAATTAGGTCATTTTCGTCCTCCCTAGGCTTATTCTTGTCACATTTGGGTTTTTAACCAATCTTGTGCATCCAATAGGTGTGTTTGTGTCATTGGATGATCAATTTGGTCATTTTCGTCCTCCCTAGGCATATTCTTGTCCAATTAGGGTTTTTAACCAATCTTGTGCATCCAATAGGTGTGTTTGTGTCATTGGATGATCAATTAGGTTATTTTCGTCCTCCCTAGGCTTATTCTTGTCCAATTAGGGTTTTTAACCAATCTTGTGCATCCAATAGGTGTGTTTGTGTCATTGGATGATCAATTAGGTCATTTTCGTCCTCCCTAGGCATATTCTTGTCTAATTAGGGTTTTTAACCAATCTTGTGCATCCAATTGGTGTGTTTGTGTCATTGGATGATCAATTAGGTCATTTTCGTCTTCCATAGGCTTATTCTTGTCCAATTAGGGTTTTTAACCAATCTTGTGCATCCAATAAGTTGAGTTGTGTCATTGGATTAACATTTAGGTCATTTTCGTCCTCCCTAGGCATATTCTTGTCCAATTAGGGTTTTTAACCAATCTTGTGCATCCAATAGGTGTTTAACCAATCTAGTGCATCCAATAGGTGTGTTTGTGGCAATAGTTGATCAATTAGGTCATTTTCGTCCTCCCTAGGCTTATTCTTGTCCAATTAGGGTTTTTAACCAATCTTGTGCATCCAATAGGTGTGTTTGTGTCATTAAATGATCAATTAGGTCATTTTCGTCCTCCCTAGGCTTATTCTTGTCCAATTAGGGTTTTAAACCAATCTTGGGCATCCAATAAGTTCATTTGTGTCATTGGATTAACATTTAGGTCATTGTCGGCCTCCCTAGGCATATTCTTGTCCAATTAGGGTTTTTAACCAATCTTGTGCATCCAATAGGTGTGTTTGTGTCATTGGATGATCAATTAGGTTATTTTCGTCCTCCCTAGGCTTATTCTTGTCCAATTAGGGTTTTTAACCAATCTTGTGCATCCAATAGGTGTGTTTGTGTCATTGGATGATCAATTAGTTCATTTTCGTCCTCCCTAGGCTTATTCTTGTCCAATTAGGGTTTTTAACCAATCTTGTGCATCCAATAGGTGTGTTTGTGTCATTGGATGATCAATTAGGTCATTTTCGTCCTCCCTATGCATATTCTTGTCCAATTAGGGTTTTTAACCAATCTTGTGCATCCAATAGGTGTGTTTGTGTCATTGGATGATCAATTAGGTCATTTTCGTCCTCCCTAGTCATATTCTTGTCCAATTAGGGTTTTTAACGAATCTTGTGCATCCAATAGGTGTGTTTGTGTCATTGGATGATCAATTAGTTCATTTTCGTCCTCCCTAGGCTTATTCTTGTCCAATTAGGGTTTTTAACCAATCTTGTGCATCCAATAAGTTGAGTTGTGTCATTGGATTAACATTTAGGTCATTTTCGTCCTCCCTAGGCTTATTCTTGTCCAATTAGGGTTTTTAACCAATCTTGTGCATCCAATAGGTGTGTTTGTGTCATTGGATGATCAATTAGGTCATCTTCATCCTCCCTAGGCTTATTCTTACCCAATTAGGGTTTTTAACCAATCTTGTGCATCCAATAAGTTGATTTGTGTCATTGTATGATCAATTAGGTTATTTTCGTCCTCCCTAGGCTTATTCTTGTCCAATTAGGGTTTTTAACGAATCTTGTGCATCCAATAGGTGTGTTTGTGTCATTGGATGATCAATTAGGTCATTTTCGTCCTCCCTAGGCATATTCTTGTCCAATTAGGGTTTTTAACCAATCTTGTGAATCCAATAGGTGTGTTTGTGTCATTGGATGATCAATTAGGTCATTTTCGTCCTCCCTAGTCATATTCTTGTCCAATTAGGGTTTTTAACGAATCTTGTGCATCCAATAGGCGTGTTTGTGTCATTGGATGATCAATTAGTTCTTTTTCGTCCTCCCTAGGCTTATTCTTGTCCAATTAGGGTTTTTAACCAATCTTGTGCATCCAATAAGTTGAGTTGTGTCATTGGATTAACATTTAGGTCATTTTCGTCCTCCCTAGGCTTATTCTTGTCCAATTAGGGTTTTTAACCAATCTTGTGCATCCAATAGGTGTGTTTGTGTCATTGGATGATCAATTAGGTCATTTTCGTCCTGCGTAGGTATATTCTTGTCCAATTAGAGTTTTTAACCAATCTTGTGGATCCAATAGGTGTGTTTGTGTCATTGGATGATCAATTAGGTCGTTTTCGTCCTCCCTTTGCATATTCTTGTCCAATTAGGGTTTTTAACCAATCTTGTGCTTCCAATAGATGTGTTTGTGTAATTGGATGATCAATTAGGTCATTTTCGTCCTCCCTAGGCATATTCTTGTCCAATTAGGGTTTTTAACGAATCTTGTGCATCCAATTGGTGTGTTTGTGTCAATGGATGTTCAATTAGGTCATTTTCGTCATCCCTAGGCTTATTCTTGTCCAATTAGGGTTTTTAACCAATCTTGTGCATCCAATAAGTTGAGTTGTGGCATTGGATTTACATTTAGGTCATTTTCGTCCTCCCTAGGCTTATTCTTGTCCAATTAGGGTTTTTAACCAATATTGTGCATCCAATAAGTTCATTTGTGTCATTGGATTAACATTTAGGTCATTTTCGTCCTCCCTAGGCATATTCTTGTCCAATTAGGGTTTTTAACCAATCTTGTGCATCCAATAAGTTTGTCAGTTTCATCGAATTAATATTTAGGTCATTTTCGTCCTCCCTAGGCATATTCTTGTCCAATTAGGGTTTTTAACCAATCTTGTGCATCCAATAGGTGTGTTTGTGTCATTGGATGATCAATTAGGTTATTTTCGTCCTCCCTAGGCTTATTCTTGTCCAATTAGGGTTTTTAACTAATCTTGTGCATCCAATAAGGTCATTTGTGTCATTGGATGATCAGTTAGGTCATTTTCGTCCTCCCTAGGCATATTCTTGTCCAATTAGGGTTTTTAACCAATCTTGTGCATCCAATAGGTGTGTTTGTGTCATTGGATGATCAATTTGGTCATTTTCGTCCTCCCTAGGCTTATTCTTGTCCAATTAGTATTTTTAACCGATCTTGTGCATCCAATAGGTGTGTTTGTGTCATTGGATGATCAATTAGGTCATTTTCGTCCTCCCTTTGGCATATTCTTGTCCAATTAGGGTTTTTAACCAATCTTGTGCATCCAATAGGTGTGTTTGTGTCATTAGATGATCAATTAGGTCATTTTCGTCCTCCCTGGGCTTATTCTTGTCCAATTAGGGTTTTTAACCAATCTTGTGCATCCAATAAGTTGAGTTGTGTCATTGGATTAACATTTAGGTCATTTTCGTCCTCCCTAGGCTTATTCTTGTCCAATTAGGGTTTTTAACCAATCTTGTGCATCCAATAGGTGTGTTTGTGTCATTGGATGATCAATTAGGTCATTTTCTTCCTCCCTAGGCTTATTCTTGTCCAATTAGGGTTTTTTACCGATCTTGTGCATCCAATAGGTGTGTTTGTGTCATTGGATGATCAATTAGGTCATTTTCGTCCTCCATAGGCTTATTCTTGTCCAATTAGGGTTTTTAACCAATCTTGTGCATCCAATAAGTTGAGTTGTGTCATTGGATTAACATTTAGGTCATTTTCGTCCTCCCTAGGCTTATTCTTGTCCAATTAGGGTTTTTAACCAATCTTGTGCATCCAATAAGTTCATTTGTGTCATTGGATTAACATTTATGTCGTTTTCGTCCTCCCTAGGCATATTCTTGTCCAATTAGGGTTTTTAACCAATCTTGTGCATCCAATAGGTGTGTTTGTGTCATTGGATGATCAATTAGGTAATTTTCGTCCTCCCTAGGCTTATTCTGGTCCAAATAGGGTTTTTAACCAATCTTGTGCATCCAATAGGTGTGTTTGTGTCATTGGATGATCAATTAGGTCATTTTCGTCCTCCCTAGGCATATTCTTGTCCAATTAGGGTTTTTAACCAATCTTGTGCATCCAAAAGGTGTGTTTGTGTCATTGGATGATCAATTAGGTCATTTTCGTCCTTCCTAGGCTTATTCTTGTCCAATTAGGGTTTTTAACCAATCTTGTGCATCCAATAGGTGTGTTTGTGTCATTGGATGATCAATTAGGTCATTTTCGTCCTCCCTAGGCTTATTCTTGTCCAATTAGGGTTTTTAACCAATCTTGTGCATCCAATAAGTTCATTTGTGTCATTGGATTAACATTTAGGTCATTTTCGTCCTCCCTAGGCATATTCTTGTCCAATTAGGGTTTTTAACCAATCTTGTGCATCTAATAGGTGTGTTTGTGTCATTTGATGATCAATTAGATCATTTTCGTCCTCCCTACGCTTATTCTTGTCCAATTAGGGTTTTTAACCAATCTTGTGCATCCAATTGGTGTGTTTGTGTCATTGGATGATCAATTAGGTCATTTTCGTCCTTCCTAGGCTTATTCTTGTCCAATTAGGGTTTTTAACCAATCTTGTGCATCCAATAGGTGTGTTTGTGTCATTGGATGATCAATTAGGTCATTTTCGTCCTCCCTAGGCTTATTCTTGTCCAATTAGGGTTTTTAACCAATCTTGTGCATCCAATAAGTTGAGTTGTGTCATTGGATTAACATTTAGGTCATTTTCGTCCTCCCTAGGCTTATTCTTGTCCAATTAGGGTTTTTAACCAATCTTGTGCATCCAATAGGTGTGTTTTCTTCATTGGATGATCAATTAGGTCATTTTCGTCCTCCATAGGCTTATTCTTGTCCAATTAGGGTTTTTAACCAAACTTGTGCATCCAATAAGTTGAGTTGTGTCATTGGATTAACATTTAGGTCATTTTCGTCCTCCCTAGGCTTATTCTTGTCCAATTAGGGTTTTTAACCAATCTTGTGCATTCAATAAGTTCATTTGTGTCATTGGATTAACATTTAGGTCATTTTCGTCCTCCCTAGGCATATTCTTGTCCAATTAGGGTTTTTAACCAATCTTGTGCATCCAATAGGTGTGTTTATGTCATTGGATGATCAATTAGGTCATTTTCGTCCTCCCTAAGTATATTCTTGTCCAATTAGGGTTTTTAACCAATCTTGTGCATCCAATAGGTGTGTTTGTGTCATTGGATGATCAATTAGGTCATTGTCGTCCTCCATAGGCTTATTCTTGTCCAATTAGGGTTTTTAACCAATCTTGTGCATCCAATAAGTTGAGTTGTGTCATTGGATTAACATTTAGGTCATTTTCGTCCTCCCTAGGCTTATTCTTGTCCAATTAGGGTTTTTAACCAATCTTGTGCATTCAATAAGTTCATTTGTGTCATTGGATTAACATTTAGGTCATTTTCGTCCTCCCTAGGCATATTCTTGTCCAATTAGGGTTTTTAACCAATCTAGTGCATCCAATAGGTGTGTTTGTGTCATTGGATGATCAATTAGGTTATTTTCGTCCTCCCTAGGCTTATTCTTATCCAATTAGGGTTTTTAACCAATCTTGTGCATCCAATAAGTTCATTTGTGTCATTGGATTAACATTTAGGTCATTTTCGTCCTCCCTAGGCATATTCTTGTCCAATTAGGGTTTTTAACCAATCTTGTGCATCCAATAGGTGTGTTTGTGTCATAGGATGATCAATTGGGTCATTTTCGTGCTCCCTAGGCTTATTCTTTTCCAATTAGGGTTTTTAACCAATCTTGTGCATCCAATAAGTTCATTTGTGTTATTGGATGATCAATTAGGTCATTTTCGTCCTCCCTAGGCTTATTCTTGTCCAATTAGGGTTTTTAACCAATCTTGTGCATCCAATAAGTTGAGTTGTGTCATTGGATTAACATTTAGGTCATTTTCGTCCTCCCTAGGCTTATTCTTGTCCAATTAGGGTTTTTAACCAATCTTGTGCATCCAATAAGTTCATTTGTGTCATTGGATTAACATTTAGGTCATTTTCGTTCTCCCTTGGCATATTCTTGTCCAATTAGGGTTTTTAACCAATCTTGTGCATCCAATAGGTGTATTTGTGTCATTGGATGATCAATTAGGTTATTTTCGTCCTCCCTAGGCTTATTCTTGTCCAATTAGGGTTTTTAACCAATCTTGTGCATCCAACAAGTTGAGTTGTGTCATTGGATTAACATTTAGGTCATTTTCGTCCTCCCTAGGCATATTCTTGTCCAATTAGGGTTTTTAACCAATCTTGTGCATCCAATAGGTGTGTTTGTGTCATTGGATGATCAATTAGGTCATTTTCGTCCTCCCTAGGCTTATTCTTGTCCACATAGGGTTTTTAACCAATCTTGTGCATCCAATAACTTTGTTTGTGTCCTTGAATTAATATTTAGGTCATTTTCGTCCTCCCTAGGCATATTCTTGTCCAATTAGGGTTTTTAACCAATCTTGTGCATCCAATAGGTGTGTTTGTGTCATTGGATGATCAATTAGGTTATTTTCGTCCTCCCTAGGCTTATTCTTGTCCAATTAGGGTTTTTAACCAGTCTTGTGCATCCAATAGGTGTGTTTGTGTCATTGGATGACCAATTAGGTCATTTTCGTCCTCCCTAGGCATATTCTTGTCCAATTAGGGTTTTTAACCAATCTTGTGCATCCAATAAGTTCATTTGTGTCATTGGATTAACATTTAGGTCATTTTCGTCCTCCCTAGGCATATTCTTGTCCAATTAGGGTTTTTAACCAATCTTGTGCATCCAATAAGTTTGTTTGTGTCATTGAATTAATATTTAGGTCATTTTCGTCCTCCCTAGGCTTATTCTTGTCCAAATAGGGTTTTTAACCAATCTTGTGCCTCCAATAGGTGTGTTTGTGTCATTGGATGATCAATTAGGTCATTTTCGTCCTCCCTAGGCTTATTCTTGTCTAATTAGGGTTTTTAACCAATCTTGTGCATCCAATAGGTGTGTTTGTGCCATTGGATGATCAATTAGGTCATTTTTGTCCTTCCTAGGCTTATTCTTGTCCAATTAGGGTTTTTAACCAATCTTGTGCATCTAATAGGTGTGTTTGTGTCATTGGATGATCAATTAGGTCATTTTCGTCCTCCCTAGGCTTATTCTTGTCCAATTATGGTTTTTAACCAATCTTGTGCATCCAATAGGTGTGTTTGTGTCATTAGATGATCAATTAGGTCATTTTCGTCCTCCCTAGGCATATTCTTGTCCAATTAGGGTTTTTAACCAATCTAGTGCATCCAATAGGTGTGTTTGTGTCATTGGATGATCAATTAGGTCATTATCAGCCTCCCTAGGCTTATTCTTGTCCAATTAGGGTTTTTAACCAATCTTGTGCATCCAATAAGTTCATTTGTGTCATTGGATTAACATTTAGGTCATTTTCGTCCTCCCTAGGCATATTCTTGTCCAATTAGGGTTTTTAACCAATCTTGTGCATCCAATAGGTGTGTTTGTGTCATTGGATGATCAATTAGGTCATTTTCGTCCTCCCTAGGCTTATTCTTGTCCAATTATGGTTTTTAACCAATCTTGTGCATCCAATAGGTGTGTTTGTGTCATTGGATGATCAATTAGGTCATTTTCATCCTCCCTAGGCATATTCTTGTCCAATTAGGGTTTTTAACCAATCTTGTGCATCCAATAGGTGTGTTTGTGTCATTGGATGATAAATTAGGTCATTTTCGTCGTCCCTAGGCTTATTCTTGTCCAATTAGGGTTTTTAACCAATCTTGTGCATCCAATAGGTGTGTTTGTGTCATTGGATGATCAATTAGGTCATTTTCGTCCGCCCTAGACTTATTCTTGTCCAATTAGGGTTTTTAACCAATCTTGTGCATCCAATAAGTTGAGTTGTGTCATTGGATTAACATTTAGGTCATTTTCGTTCTCCCTAGGCTTATTCTTGTCCAATTAGGGTTTTTAACCAATCTTGTGCATCCAATAAGTTCATTTGTTTCATTGGATTAACATTTAGGTCATATTCGTCCTCCCTAGGCATATTCTTGTCCAACTAGAGTTTTTAACCAATATTGTGCATCCAATAGGTGTGTTTGTGTCATTGGATGATCAATTAGGTCATTTTCGTCCTCCCTAGGCATATTCTTGTCCAATTAGGGTTTTTAACCAATCTTGTGCATCCAATAGGTGTATTTGTGTCATTGGATGATCAATTAGATTATTTTCGTCCTCCCTAGGCTTATTCTTGTCCAATTAGAGTTTTTAACCAATCTTGTGCATCCAATAAGTTCATTTGTGTCATTGGATTTACATTTAGGTATTTTTCGTCCTCCCTAGGCATATTCTTGTCCAATTAGGGTTTTTAACCAATCTTGTGCATCCAATAAGTGTATTTGTGGTAGTGGATGATCAATTAGGTTATTTTCGTCCTCCCTAGGCATATTCTTGTCCAATTAGGGTTTCTAACCAATCTTGTGCATCCAATAGGTGTATTTGTGTCATTGGATGATCAATTAGGTTATTTTCGTCCTCCCTAGGCTTATTCTTGTCCAATTAGAGTTTTTAACCAATCTTGTGCATCCAATAAGTTAATTTGTGTCATTGGATTAACATTTAGGTCATTTTCGTCCTCCCTAGGCATTTTCTTGTCCAATTAGGGTTTTTAACCAATCTTGTGCATCCAATAGGTGTATTTGTGTCATTGGATGATCAATTAGGTTATTTTCGTCCTCCCTAGGCTTATTCTTGTCCAATTAGGGTTTTTAACCAATCTTGTGCATCCAATAGGTGTGTTTGTGTCATTGGATGATCAATTAGGTCATTTTCGTCCTCCCTAGGCATATTCTTGTCCAATTAAAGTTTTTAACCAATCTTGTGCATCCAATAAGTTGAGTTGTGTCATTGGATTAACATTTAGGTCATTTTCGTCATCCCTAGGCTTATTATTGTCCAATTAGGGTTTTTAACCAATCTTAAGCATCCAATAGGTGTGTTTGTGTCATTGGATGATCAATTAGGTCATTTTCGTCCTCCCTAGGCTTATTCTTGTCCAATTAGGGTTTTTAACCAATCTTGTGCATCCAATAAGTTGAGTTGTGTCATTGGATTTACATTTAGGTCCTTTTCGTCCTCCCTAGGCTTATTCTTGTCCAATTAGGGTTTTTAACCAATCTTGTGCATCCAATAAGTTCATTTGTGTCATTGGATTAACATTTAGGTCATTTTCGTCCTCCCTAGGCATATTCTTGTCCAATTAAGGTTTTTAACCAATCTTGTGCATCCAATAAGTTTGTCTGTTTCATCGAATTAATATTTAGGTCATTTTCGTCCTCCCTAGGCATATTCTTGTCCAATTAGGGTTTTTAACCAATCTTGTGCATCCAATAGGTGGGTTTGTGTCATTGGATGATCAATTAGGTTATTTTCGTCCTCCCTAGGCTTATTCTTGTCCAATTAGGGTTTTTAACCAATCTTGTGCATCCAATAAGTTGAGTTGTGTCATTGGATTAACATTTAGGTCATTTTCGTCCTCCCTAGGCTTATTCTTGTCCAATTAGGGTTTTTAACCAATCTTGTGCATCATATAGGTGTGTTTGTGTCATTGGATGATCAATTAGGTCATTTTCATCATCCCTAGGCTTATCCTTTCCCAATTAGGGTTTTTAACCAATCTTGTGCTTCCAATAAGTTGAGTTGTGTCATTGGATTAACATTTAGGTCATTTTCGTCCTCCCTAGGCTTATTCTTGTCCAATTAGGGTTTTTAACCAATCTTGTGCATCCAATAAGTTCATTTGTGTCATTGGATTAACATTTAGGTCATTTTCGTCCTCCCTAGGCATATTCTTGTCCAATTAGAGTTTTAGACAAAACTTGTGCATCCAATAGGTGTGTTTGGGTCATTGGATGATCAATTAGGTTATTTTCGTCCTCCATAGACTTATTCTTGTCCAATTAGGGTTTTTAACTAATTTTGTGCAACCAATAAGTTCATTTGTGTCATTGGATGATCAATTAGGTCATTTTCGTCTTCCCTAGGCACATTCTTATCCAATTAGGGTTTTTAACCAATCTTGTGCATCCAATAGGTGTGTTTGTGTCATTGGATGATCAATTAGGTCATTTTCGTCCTCCCTAGGCTTATTCTTGTCCAATTAGGGTTTTTAACCAATCTTGTGCATCCAATAGGTGTGTTTGTGTCATTGGATGATCAATTAGGTCATTTTCGTCCTCCCTAGGCTTATTCTTGTCCAATTAGGGTTTTTAACCAATCTTGTGCATCTGATAAGTTTGTTTGTGTCATTAAATTAATATTGAGGTCATTTTCTTCCTCCCTAGGCATATTCTTTTCCAATTAGGGTTTTTAACCAATCTTGTGCATCCAATAAGTTGAGTTGTGTCATTGGATTAACATTTAGGTCATTTTCGTCGTCCCTGGGCTTATTCTTGTCCAATTAAGGTTTTTAATCAATCTTGTGCATCCAATAGGTGTGTTTGTGTCATTGGATGATCAATTAGGTCATTTTCGTCCTCCCTAGGCATATTCTTGTCCA
Organism: Cicer pinnatifidum; assembly: GCA_037974775.1. Taxonomy (NCBI): domain Eukaryota; kingdom Viridiplantae; phylum Streptophyta; class Magnoliopsida; order Fabales; family Fabaceae; genus Cicer; species Cicer pinnatifidum. Next base: position 153,713 of record JBBPBR010001100.1, read on the forward strand.
ATTAGGGTTTTTAACCAATCTTGTGCATCCAATAGGTGTGTTTGTGTCATTGGATGATCAATTAGGTCATTTTCGTCCTCCCTAGGCTTATTCTTGTCCAATTAGGGTTTTTAACCAATCTTGTCCATCCAATAGGTGTGTTTGTGTCATTGGATGATCAATTAGGTCATTTTCGTCCTCCATAGGCTTATTCTTGTCCAATTAGGGTTTTTAACCAATCTTGTGCATCCAATAAGTTGAGTTGTGTCATTGGATTAACATTTAGGTCATTTTCGTCCTCCCTAGGCTTATTCTTGTCCAATTAGGGTTTTTAACCAATCTTGTGCATCCAATAAGTTCATTTGTGTCATTGGATTAACATTTATGTCGTTTTCGTCCTCCCTAGGCATATTCTTGTCCAATTAGGGTTTTTAACCAATCTTGTGCATCCAATAGGTGTGTTTGTGTCATTGGATGATCAATTAGGTAATTTTCGTCCTCCCTAGGCTTATTCTGGTCCAAATAGGGTTTTTAACCAATCTTGTGCATCCAATAGGTGTGTTTGTGTCATTGGATGATCAATTAGGTCATTTTCGTCCTCCCTAGGCATATTCTTGTCCAATTAGGGTTTTTAACCAATCTTGTGCATCCAATAGGTGTGTTTGTGTCATTGGATGATCAATTAGGTCATTTTCGTCCTCCCTAGGCTTATTCTTGTCCAATTAGGGTTTTTAACCAATCTTGAGCATCCAATAGGTGTGTTTGTGTCATTGGATGATTAATTAGGTCATTTTCGTCCTCCCTAGGCTTATTCTTGACCAATTAGGGTTTTTAACCAATCTTGTGCATCAAATAAGTTGAGTTGTGTCATTGGATTAGCATTTAGGTCATTTTCGTCCTCCCTAGGCTTATTCTTGTCCAATTAGGGTTTTTAACCAATCTTGTGCATCCAATAGGTGTGTTTGTGTCATTGGATGATCAATTAGGTCATTTTTGTCCTCCCTAGGCTTATTCTTGTCCAATTAGGATTTTTAACCAATCTTGAGCATCCAATAAGTTTGTTTGTTTCATTGAATTAATATTTAGGTCATTTTCGTCCTCCCTAGGCATATTCTTGTCCAATTAGGGTTTTTAACCAATCTTGTGCATCCAATAAGTTTGTTTGTGTCATTGAATGATCAATTAGGTCATTTACGTCCTCCCTAGGAATATTCTGGCATATTGTTCTCCAATTAGGGTTTTTAACCAATCTTGTGCATCCAATAGGTGTGTTTGTGTCATTGGATGATCAATTAGGTCATTTTCGTCCTCCCTAGGCTTATTCTTGTCCAATTAGGGTTTTTAACCAATCTTGTGCATCCAATAGGTGTGTTTGTGTCATTGGATGATCAATTAGGTCATTTTCGTCCTCCGAAGGCATATTCTTGTCTAATTAGGGTTTTTAACGAATCTTGTGCATCCAATAGGTGTGTTTGTGTCATTGGATGATCAATTAGGTCATTTTCGTCCTCGCTAGGCTTATTCTTGTCCAATTAGGGTTTTTAACCAATCTTGTGCATCCAATAAGTTGAGTTGTGTCATTGGATTAACATTTAGGTCATTTTCGTCCTCCCTAGGCTTATTCTTGTCCAATTAGGGTTTTTAACCAATCTTATGCATCCAATAAGTTGAGTTGTGTCATTGGATTAACATTTAGGTCATTTTCGTCCTCCCTAGGCTTATTCTTGTCCAATTAGGGTTTTTAACCAATCTTGTGCATCTAATAGGTGTGTTTGTGTCATTGGATGATCAATTAGGTCATTTTCGTCGTTCCTAGGCTTATTCTTGTCCAATTAGGGTTTTTAACCAATCTTGTGCATCCGATAAGTTTGTTTGTGTCATTGAATTAATATTTAGGTCATTTTCGTCCTCCTTAGGCATACTCTTGTCCAATTAGGGTTTTTAACCAATCTTGTGCATCCAATAGGTGTGTTTGTGTCATTGGATGATCAATTAGATCATTTTCGTCCTTCCTAGGCTTATTCTTGTCCAATTAGGGTTTTTAACCAATCTTGTGCATCCAATAAGTTGAGTTGTGTCATTGGATTAACATTTAGGTCATTTTCGTCCTCCCTAGGCTTATTCTTGTCCAATTAGGGTTTTTAACCAATCTTGTGCATCCAATAGGTGTGTTTGTGTCATTGGATGATCAATTAGGTCATTTTCGTCCTCCATAGGCTTATTCTTGTCCAATTAGGGTTTTTAACCAATCTTGTGCATCCAATAAGTTGAGTTGTGTCATTGGATTAACATTTAGGTCATTTTCGTCGTCCCTAGGCTTATTCTTGTCCAATTAGGGTTTTTAAACAATCTTGTGCATCCAATAGGTGTGTTTGTGTCATTGGATGATCAATTAGGTCATTTTTGTCCTCCCTAGGTTTATTCTTGTCCAATTTGGGTTTTTAACTAATCTTGTACATCCAATAAGTTCATTTGTGTCATTGGATGATCAATTAGGTCATTTTCGTCCTCCCTAGGCATATTCTTGTCCAATTAGGGTTTTTAACCAATCTTGTGCATCCAATAGGTGTGTTTGTGTCATTGGATGATCAATTAGGTCATTTTCGTCATCCCTAGCGTTATTCTTGTCCAATTAGGGTTTTTAACCAATCTTGTGCATCCAATAGGTGTGTTTGTGTCATTTGATGATCAATTAGGTCATTTTGGTCCTCCCTATCCAATTAGGGTTTTTAACCAATCTTGTGCATCCAATAGGTGTGTTTGTGTCATTGGATGATCAATTAGGTTATTTTCGTCCTCCCTAGGCTTATTCTTGTCCAATTAGGGTTTTTAACTAATCTTGTGCATCCAATAAGGTCATTTGTGTCATTGGATGATCAATTAGGTCATTTTCGTCCTCCCTAGGCATATTCTTGTCCAATTAGGGTTTTTAACCAATCTTGTGCATCCAATAGGTGTGTTTGTGTCATTGGATGATCAATTAGGTCATTTTCGTCCTCCCTAGGCTTATTCTTGTCCAATTAGGGTTTTTAACCAATCTTGTGCATCCAATACGTTCATTTGTGTCATTGGATTAACATTTTGGTCATTTTCGTCCTCCCTAGGCATATTCTTGCTCATTTAGAGTTTTAGACCAATCTTGTGCATCCAATAGGTGTGTTTGTGTCATTGGATGATCAATTAGGTAATTTTCGTCCTCCCAAAGCTTATTCTTGTCCAATTAGGGTTTTTAACTAATCTTGTGCATCCAATAAGTTCATTTGTGTCATTGGATGATCAATTAGGTCATTTTCGTCCTCCCTAGGCATATTCTTGTCCAATTAGGGTTTTTAACCAATCTTGTGCATCCAATAGGTGTGTTTGTGTCATTGGATGATCAATTAGGTCATTTTCGTCCTCCCTAGGCTTATTCTTGTCCAATTAGGGTTTTTACCCAATTTTGTGCATCCAATAGGTGTGTTTGTGTCATTGGATGATCGATTAGGTCATCTTCGTCCTCCCTAGGCTTATTTTTGCCCAATTAGGGTTTTTAACCAATCTTGTGTATCCAATAAGTTGAGTTGTGTCATTGGATTAACATTTAGGTCATTTTTGTCCTCCATAGGCTTATTCTTGTCCAATTAGGGTTTTTAACCAATCTTGTGCATCCAATAAGTTCATTTGTGTCATTGGATTAACATTTAGGTCATTTTCGTCCTCCCTAGGCATATTCTTGTCCAATTAAGGTTTTTAACCAATCTTGTGCATCCAATAGGTGTGTTTGTGTCATTAGATGATCAATTAGGTCATTTTCGTCCTCCCTGGGCTTATTCTTGTCCAATTAGGGTTTTTAACCAATCTTGTGCATCCAATAAGTTGAGTTGTGTCATTGGATTAACATTTAGGTCATTTTCGTCCTCTCTAGGCTTATTCTTGTCCAATTAGGGTTTTTAACCGATCTTGTGCATCCAATAGGTGTGTTTGTGTCATTAGATGATCAATTAGGTCATTTTCGTCCTCCCTGGGCTTATTCTTGTCCAATTAGGGTTTTTAACCAATCTTGTGCATCCAATAAGTTGAGTTGTGTCATTGGATTAACATTTAGGTCATTTTCGTCCTCTCTAGGCTTATTCTTGTCCAATTAGGGTTTTTAACCGATCTTGTGCATCCAATAGGTGTGTTTGTGTCATTGGATGATCAATTAGGTCATTTTCGTCCTGCGTAGGTATATTCTTGTCCAATTAGAGTTTTTAACCAATCTTGTGGATCCAATAGGTGTGTTTGTGTCATTGGATGATCAATTAGGTCATTTTCGTCCTCCCTTTGCATATTCTTGTCCAATTAGGGTTTTTAACCAATCTTGTGCTTCCAATAGATGTGTTTGTGTAATTGGATGATCAATTAGGTCATTTTCGTCCTCCCTAGGCATATTCTTGTCCAATTAGGGTTTTTAACGAATCTTGTGCATCCAATTGGTGTGTTTGTGTCAATGGATGTTCAATTAGGTCATTTTCGTCCTCCCTAGGCTTATTCTTGTCCAATTAGGGTTTTTAACCAATCTTGTGCATCCAATAAGTTGAGTTGTGGCATTGGATTTACATTTAGGTCATTTTCGTCCTCCCTAGGCTTATTCTTGTCCAATTAGGGTTTTTAACCAATATTGTGCATCCAATAAGTTCATTTGTGTCATTGGATTAACATTTAGGTCATTTTCGTCCTCCCTAGGCATATTCTTGTCCAATTAGGGTTTTTAACCAATCTTGTGCATCCAATAAGTTTGTCAGTTTCATCAAATTAATATTTAGGTCATTTTCGTCCTCCCTAGGCATATTCTTGTCCAATTAGGGTTTTTAACCAATCTTGTGCATCCAATAGGTGTGTTTGTGTCATTGGATGATCAATTAGGTTATTTTCGTCCTCCCTAGGCTTATTCTTGTCCAATTAGGGTTTTTAACTAATCTTGTGCATCCAATAAGGTCATTTGTGTCATTGGATGATCAGTTAGGTCATTTTCGTCCTCCCTAGGCATATTCTTGTCCAATTAGGGTTTTTAACCAATCTTGTGCATCCAATAGGTGTGTTTGTGTCATTGGATGATCAATTTGGTCATTTTCGTCCTCCCTAGGCTTATTCTTGTCCAATTAGTATTTTTAACCGATCTTGTGCATCCAATAGGTGTGTTTGTGTCATTGGATGATCAATTAGGTCATTTTCGTCCTCCCTTTGGCATATTCTTGTCCAATTAGGGTTTTTAACCAATCTTGTGCATCCAATAGGTGTGTTTGTGTCATTAGATGATCAATTAGGTCATTTTCGTCCTCCCTGGGCTTATTCTTGTCCAATTAGGGTTTTTAACCAATCTTGTGCATCCAATAAGTTGAGTTGTGTCATTGGATTAACATTTAGGTCATTTTCGTCCTCTCTAGGCTTATTCTTGTCCAATTAGGGTTTTTAACCAATCATGTGCATCCAATAAGTTCATTTGTGTCATTGGATTAACATTTAGGTCATTTTCGTCCTCCCTAGGCATATTCTTGTCCAATTAGAGTTTTAGACCAATCTTGTGCATCCAATAGGTGTGTTTGTGTCATTGGATGATCAATTAGGTCATTTTCGTCCTCCCTAGGCATATTCTTGTCCAATTAGGGTTTTTAACCAATCTTGTGCATCCAATAGGTGTGTTTGTGTCATTGGATGATCAATTAGGTCATTTTTGTCCTCCTTAGGCATATTCTTGTCCAATTAGGGTTTTTAACCAATCTTGTGCATCCAATAAGTTGAGTTGGGTCATTGGATTAACATTTAGGTCATTTTCGTCCTCCCTAGGCTTATTCTTGTCCAATTAGGGTTTTTAACCAATCTTGTGCATCCGATAAGTTTGTTTGTGTCATTGAATTAATATTTAGGTCATTTTCGTCCTCCCTAGGCATATTCTTGTCCAATTAGGGTTTTTAACGAATCTTGTGCATCCAATAGGTGTGTTTGTGTCACTGGATGATCAATTAGGTCATTTTCGTCCTCCCTAGGCTTATTCTTGTCCAATTAGGGTTTTTAACCAATCTTGTGCATCCAATAAGTTGAGTTGTGTCATTGGATTAACATTTAGGTCATTTTCGTCCTCCCTAGGCTTATTCTTGTCCAATTAGGGTTTTTAACCAATCTTGTGCATCCAATAAGTTGAGTTGTGTCATTGGATTAACATTTAGGTCATTTTCGTCCTCCCTAGGCTTATTCTTGTCCAATTAGGGTTTTTAACTAATCTTGTGCATCCAATAACTTTGTTTGTGTCCTTGAATTAATATTTAGGTCATTTTCGTCCTCCCTAGGCATATTCTTGTCCAATTAGGGTTTTTAACCAATCTTGTGCTTCCAATAGGTTTGTTTGTGTCATTGAATGATCAATTAGGTCATTTTGGTCCTCCCTAGGCTTATTCTTGTCCAATTAGGGTTTTTAACCAATCCTGTGCATCCAATAGGTGTGTTTGTGTCATTGGATGATCAATTAGGTCATTTTCGTCCTCCCTAGGCTTATTCTTGTCCAATTAGGGTTTTTAACCAATCTTGTGCATCCAATAAGTTTGTTTGTGTCATTGAATTAATATTTAGGTCATTTTCGTCCTCCTTAGGCATATTCTTTGTCCAATTAGGGTTTTAAACCAATCTTGTGCATCCAATAGGTGTGTTTGTGTCATTGGATGATCAATTAGGTCATTTTCGTCCTCCCTAGGCATATTCTTGTCCAATTAGGGTTTTTAACCAATCTTGTGCATCCAATAGGTGTGTTTGTGTCATTGGATGATCAATTAGGTCATTTTCGTCCTCCCTAGGCTTATTCTTGTCCAATTAGGGTTTTTAACCAATCTTGTGCATCCGATAAGTTTGTTTGTGTCATTGAATTAATATATAGGTAATTTTCGTCCTCCCTAGGCATATTCTTGTCCAATTAGGGTTTTTAACCAATCTTGTGCATCCAATAGGTGTGTTTGTGTCATTGGATGATCAATTAGGTCATTTTCGTCCTCCCTAGGCTTATTCTTGTCCAATTAGGGTTTTTAACCAATCTTGTGCATCCAATAAGTTGAGTTGTGTCATTGGATTAACATTTAGGTCATTTTCGTCCTCCCTAGGCTTATTCTTGTCCAATTAGGGTTTTTAACCAATCTTGTGCATCCAATAACTTTGTTTGTGTCCTTGAATTAATATTTAGGTCATTTTCGTCATCCCTAGGCATATTCTTGTCAAATTAGGGTTTTTAACCAATCTTGTGCATCCAATAGGTGTGTCTGTGTCATTGGATGATCAATTAGGTCATTTTCGTCCTCCCTAGGCATATTCTTGTCCAATTAGGGTTTTTAACCAATCTTGTGCATCCAATAGGTGTGTTTGTGTCATTGGATGATCAATTAGGTCATTTTCGTCCTCCCTAGGCTTATTCTTGTCCAATTAGGGTTTTTAACCAATCTTGTGCATCCAATAAGTTGAGTTGTGTCATTGGATTAACATTTAGGTCATTTTCGTCCTCCCTAGGCTTATTCTTGTCCAATTAGGGTTTTTAACCAATCTTGTGCATCCAATAAGTTCATTTGTGTCATTGGATTAACATTTAGGTCATTTTCGTCCTCCCTAGGCATATTCTTGTCCAATTAGAGTTTTAGACCAATCTTGTGCATCCAATAGGTGTGTTTGTGTCATTGGATGGTCAATTAGGTTATTTTCGTCCTCCCTAGCCTTATTCTTGTCCAATTAGGGTTTTTAACTAATCTTGTGCATCCAATAAGTTCATTTGTGTCATTGGATGATCAATTAGGTCATTTTCGTCCTCCCTAGGCATATTCTTGTCCAATTAGGGTTTTTAACCAATCTTGTGCATCCAATAGGTGTGTTTGTGTCATTGGATGATCAATTAGGTCATTTTCGTCCTCCCTAGGCATATTCTTGTCCAATTAGGGTTTTTAACCAATCTTGTGCATCCAATAGGTGTGTTTGTGTCATTGGATGATCAATTAGGTCATTTTCGTCCTCCCTAGTCATATTCTTGTCCAATTAGGGTTTTTAACGAATCTTGTACATCCAATACGTGTGTTTGTGTCATTGGATGATCAATTAGTTCATTTTCGTCCTCCCTAGGCTTATTCTTGTCCAATTAGGGTTTTTAACCAATCTTGTGCATCCAATAAGTTGAGTTGTGTCATTGGATTAACATTTAGGTCATTTTCGTCCTCCCTAGGCTTATTCTTGTCCAATTAGGGTTTCTAACCAATCTTGTGCATCTAATAGGTGTGTTTGTGTCATTGGATGATCAATTAGGTCATTTTCGTCGTCCCTAGGCTTATTCTTGTCCAATTAGGGTTTTTAACCAATCTTGTGCATCCGATAAGTTTGTTTGTGTCATTGAATTAATATTTAGGTCATTTTCGTCCTCCCTAGGGATATTCTTGTCCAATTAGGGTTTTTAACCAATCTTGTGCATCCAATAGGTGTGTTTGTGTCATTGGATGATCAATTAGGTCATTTTCGTACTCCCTAGGCTTATTCTTGTCCAATTAGGGTTTTTAACCAATCTTGTGCATCCAATAAGTTGAGTTGTGTCATTGGATTAACATTTAGGTCATTTTCGTCCTCCCTAGGCTTATTCTTGTCCAATTAGGGTTTTTAACCAATCTTGTGCATCCAATAGGTGTGTTTGTGTCATTGGATGATCAATTAGGTCATTTTCGTCCTGCGTAGGTATATTCTTGTCCAATTAGAGTTTTTAACCAATCTTGTGGATCCAATAGGTGTGTTTGTGTCATTGGATGATCAATTAGGTCATTTTCGTCCTCCCTTTGCATATTCTTGTCCAATTAGGGTTTTTAACCAATCTTGTGCTTCCAATAGATGTGTTTGTGTAATTGGATGATCAATTAGGTCATTTTCGTCCTCCCTAGGCATATTCTTGTCCAATTAGGGTTTTTAACGAATCTTGTGCATCCAATTGGTGTGTTTGTGTCAATGGATGTTCAATTAGGTCATTTTCGTCATCCCTAGGCATATTCTTGTCCAATTAGGGTTTTTAACCAATCTTGTGCATCCAATAGGTGTGTTTGTGTCATTAGATGATCAATTAGGTCATTTTCGTCCTCCCTGGGCTTATTCTTGTCCAATTAGGGTTTTTAACCAATCTTGTGCATCCAATAAGTTGAGTTGTGTCATTGGATTAACATTTAGGTCATTTTCGTCCACCCTAGGCTTATTCTTGTCCAATTAGGGTTTTTAACCAATCTTGTGCATCCAATAGGTGTGTTTGTGTCATTGGATGATCAATTAGGTCATTTTCGTCCTGCGTAGGTATATTCTTGTCCAATTAGAGTTTTTAACCAATCTTGTGGATCCAATAGGTGTGTTTGTGTCATTGGATGATCAATTAGGTCATTTTCGTCCTCCCTTTGCATATTCTTGTCCAATTAGGGTTTTTAACCAATCTTGTGCTTCCAATAGATGTGTTTGTGTAATTGGATGATCAATTAGGTCATTTTCGTCCTCCCTAGGCATATTCTTGTCCAATTAGGGTTTTTAACGAATTTTGTGCATCCAATTGGTGTGTTTGTGTCAATGGATGTTCAATTAGGTCATTTTCGTCATCCCTAGGCTTATTCTTGTCCAATTAGGGTTTTTAACCAATCTTGTGCATCCAATAAGTTGAGTTGTGGCATTGGATTTACATTTAGGTCATTTTCGTCCTCCCTAGGCTTATTCTTGTCCAATTAGGGTTTTTAACCAATATTGTGCATCCAATAAGTTCATTTGTGTCATTGGATTAACATTTAGGTCATTTTCGTCCTCCCTAGGCATATTCTTGTCCAATTAGGGTTTTTAACCAATCTTGTGCATCCAATAAGTTTGTCAGTTTCATCGAATTAATATTTAGGTCATTTTCGTCCTCCCTAGGCATATTCTTGTCCAATTAGGGTTTTTAACCAATCTTGTGCATCCAATAGGTGTGTTTGTGTCATTGGATGATCAATTAGGTTATTTTCGTCCTCCCTAGGCTTATTCTTGTCCAATTAGGGTTTTTAACTAATCTTGTGCATCCAATAAGGTCATTTGTGTCATTGGATGATCAGTTAGGTCATTTTCGTCCTCCCTAGGCATATTCTTGTCCAATTAGGGTTTTTAACCAATCTTGTGCATCCAATAGGTGTGTTTGTGTCATTGGATGATCAATTTGGTCATTTTCGTCCTCCCTAGGCTTATTCTTGTCCAATTAGTATTTTTAACCGATCTTGTGCATCCAATAGGTGTGTTTGTGTCATTGGATGATCAATTAGGTCATTTTCGTCCTCCCTTTGGCATATTCTTGTCCAATTAGGGTTTTTAACCAATCTTGTGCATCCAATAGGTGTGTTTGTGTCATTAGATGATCAATTAGGTCATTTTCGTCCTCCCTGGGCTTATTCTTGTCCAATTAGGGTTTTTAACCAATCTTGTGCATCCAATAAGTTGAGTTGTGTCATTGGATTAACATTTAGGTCATTTTCGTCCTCCCTAGGCTTATTCTTGTCCAATTAGGGTTTTTAACCAATCTTGTACATTTAATAAGTTCATTTGTGTCATTAGATTAACATTTAGGTCATTTTCGTCCTCCCTAGGCATATTCTTGTCCAATTAGGGTTTTTAACCAATCTTGTGCATCCAATAGGTGTGTTTGTGTCATTGGATGATCAATTAGGTCATTTTCGTCCTCCCTAGGCTTATTCTTGTCCAATTAGGGTTTTTAACCAATCTTGTGCATCCAATAGGTGTGTTTGTGTCATTGCATGATCAATTAGGTCATTTTCGTCCTACCTAGGAATATTCTTGTCCGATTAGGGTTTTTAACCAATCTTGTGCATCCAATAGGTGTGTTTGTGTCATTGGATGATCTATTAGGCCATTTTCTTCCTCCCTAGGCATATTCTTGTCCAATTAGGGTTTTTAACCAATCTTGTGCATCCAATAGGTGTGTTTGTGTCATTGGATGATCAATTAGGTCATTTTCGTCCTCCCTAGGCATATTCTTGTCCAATTAGGGTTTTTAACGAATCTTGTGCATCCAATATGTGTGTTTGTGTCATTGGACGATCAATTAGTTCATTTTCGTCCTCCCTAGGCTTATTCTTGTCCAATTAGGGTTTTTAACCAATCTTGTGCATCCAATAGGTTGAGTTGTGTCATTGGATTAACATTTAGGTCATTTTCGTCCTCCCTAGGCTAATTCTTGTCCAATTAGGGTTTTTAACCAATCTTGTGCATCCAATAGGTGTGTTTGTGTCATTGGATGATCAATTAGGTCATTTTCGTCCTCCCTAGGCTTATTCTTGCCCAATTAGGGTTTTTAACCAATCTTGTGCATCCAATAAGTTGAGTTGTGTCATTGGATTAACATTTAGGTCATTTTCGTCCTCCCTAGGCTTATTTTGTCCGATTAGGGTTTTTAACCAATCTTGTGCATCCAATAGGTGTGTTTGTGTCATTGGATGATCAATTAGGTCATTTTCGTCGTCCCTAGGCTTATTCTTGTCCAATTAGGGTTTTTAACCAATCTTGTGCATCCAATAAGTTGAGTTGTGTCATTGGATTAACATTTAGGTCATTTTCGTCCACCCTAGGCTTATTCTTGTCCAATTAGGGTTTTTAACCAATCTTGTGCATCCAATAGGTGTGTTTGTGTCATTGGATGATCAATTAGGTCATTTTCATCCTCCCTAGGCTTATTCTTGTCCAATTAGGGTTTTTAACTAATCTTGTGCATCCAATAGGTGTGTTTGGGTCATTGGATGATCAATTAGGTCATTTTCGTCCTCCCTAGGCATATTCTTGTCCAATTAGGGTTTTTAACCAATCTTGTGCATCCAATAGGTGTGTTTGTGTCATTGGATGATCAATTAGGTCATTTTCGTCCTCCCTAGGCTTATTCTTGTCCAATTAGGGTTTTTAACCAATCTTGTGCATCCAATAGGTGTGTTTGTGTCATTGGATGATCAATTAGGTCATCTTCGTCCTCCCTAGGCTTATCCTTGCCCAATTAGGGTTTTTAACCAATCTTGTGCATCCAATAAGTTGAGTTGTGTCATTGGATTAACATTTAGGTAATTTTCGTCCTCCCTAGGCTTATTCTTGTCCAATTAGGGTTTTTAACCAATCTTGTGCATCCAATAAGTTCATTTGTGTCATTGGATTAACATTTAGGTCATTTTCGTCCTCCCTAGGCATATTCTTGTCCAATTAGGGTTTTTAACCAATCTTGTGCATCCAATAGGTGTGTTTGTGTCATTGGATGATCAATTTAGGTCATTTTCGACCTCTCTAGGCATATTCTTACCCAATTAGGGTTTTAAACCAATCTTGTGCATCCAATAAGTTGAGTTGTGTCATTGGAATATCATTTAGGTCATTTTCGTCCTCCCTAGGCTTATTCTTGTCCAATTAGAATTTTTAACCAATCTTGTGCATCCAATAGGTGTGTTTGTGTCATTGGATGATCAATTAGGTCATTTTCGTCCTCCCTAGGCTTATTCTTGTCCAATTAGGGTTTTTAACCAATCTTGTGCATCCAATAAGTTCATTTGTGTCATTGGATGATCAATTATGTCATTTTCGTCCTCCCTAGGCATATTCTTGTCCAACTAGGGTTTTTAACCAATCTTGTGCTTCCAACAGGTATGTTTGTGTCATTGGATGATCAATTAGGTCATTTTCGTCCTTCCTAGGCTTATTCTTGTCCAATTAGGGTTTTTAACCAATCTTGTGCATCCAATAAGTTCATTTGTGTCATTGGATTAACATTTAGGTCATTTTCGTCCTCCCTAGGCATATTCTTGTCCAATTAGGGTTTTTAACCAATCTTGTGCATCCAATAGGTGTGTTTGTGTCATTGGATGATCAATTAGGTCATTTTCGTCCTCCCTAGGCTTATTCTTGTCCAATTAGGGTTTTTAACCAATCTTGTGCATCCAATAAGTTGAGTTGTGTCATTGGATTAACATTTAGGTCATTTTCATCCTCCCTAGGTATATTCTTGTCCAATTAGGGTTTTTAACCAATCTTGTGCATCCAATAAGTTCATTTGTGTCATTGGATGATCAATTAGGTCATTTTCGTCCTCCCTAGGCATATTCTTGTCCAACTAGGGTTTTTAACCAATCTTGTACATCTAATAAGTTCATTTGTGTCATTGGATCAACATTTAGGTCATTTTCGTCCTCCCTAGGCATATTCTTGTCCAATTAGGGTTTTTAACCAATCTTGTGCATCCAATAGGTGTGTTTGTGTCATTGGATGATCAATTAGGTCATTTTCGTCCTCCCTAGGCTTATTCTTGTCCAATTAGGGTTTTTAACCAATCTTGTGCATCCAATAAGTTGAGTTGTGTCATTGGATTAACATTTAGGTCATTTTCATTCTCCCTAGGCTTATTCTTGTCCAATTAGGGTTTTTAACCAATCTTGTGCCTCCAATAGGTGTGTTTGTGTCATTGGATGATCAATTAGGTCATTTTCGTCCTCCCTAGGCTTATTCTTGTCCAATTAGGGTTTTTAACTAATCTTGTGCATCCAGTAAGTTCATTTGTGTCATTGGATGATAAATTAGGTCACTTTGGTCCTCCCTAGGCATATTCTTGTCCAATTAGGGTTTTTAACCAATCTTGTGCATCAAATAGGTGTGTTTGTGTCATTGGATGATCAATTAGGTCATTTTCGTCCTCCCTAGGCTTATTCTTGTCCAATTAGGGTTTTTAACCGATCTTGTGCATCCAATAACATTGTTTGTGTCATTGAATTAATATTTAGGTCATTTTCCTCCTCCTTAGGCATATTCTTGTCCAATTAGGGTTTTTAACCAATCTTGTGCATCCAATAGGTGTGTTTGTGTCATTCGATGATCAATTAGGTCATTTTCGTCCTCCCTAGGCTTATTCTTGTCCAATTAGGGTTTTTAACCAATCTTGTGCATCCAATAAGTTCATTTGTGTCATTGGATTAACATTTATGTCATTTTCGTCCTCCCTAGGCATATTCTTGTCCAATTAGGGTTTTTAACCAATCTTGTGCATCCAATAGGTGTGTTTGTGTCATTGGATGATCAATTAGGTCATTTTCATCCTCCCTAGGCATATTCTTGTCCAATTATGGTTTTTAACCAATCTTGTGCATCCAATAGGTGTGTTTGTGTCATTGGATGATCAATTAGGTCATTTTCGTCCTCCCTAGGCTTATTCTTGTCCAATTAGGGTTTTTAACCAATCTTGTGCATCCAATAGGTGTGTTTGTGTCATTGGATGATCAATTAGGTCATTTTCGTCCTCCATAGACATATTCTTGTCCAATTAGGGTTTTTAAGCAATCTTGTGCATCCAATAAGTTCATTTGTGTCATTGGATTAACATTTAGGTCATTTTCGTCCTCCCTAGGCATATTCTTGTCCAATTAGGGTTTTTAACCAATCTTGTGCATCCAATAGGTGTGTTTGTGTCATTGGATGATCAATTAGGTCATTTTCGTCCTCCCTAGGCTTATTCTTGTCCAATTAGGGTTTTTAACCAATCTTGTGCATCCAATAGGTGTGTTTGTGTCATTGGATGATCAATTAGGTCATTTTCGTCCTCCCTAGGCTTATTCTTGTCCAACTAAGGTTTTTAACAAATCTTGTGCATCCAATAGGTGTGTTTGTGTCATTGGATGATCAATTAGGTCATTTTCGTCCTCCCTAGGCTTATTCTTGTCCAACTAGGGTTTTTAACCAATCTTGTGCATCCAATAGGTGTGTTTGTGTCATTGGATGATCAATTAGGTCATTTTCGTACTCCCTTTGGCATATTCTTGTCCAATTAGGGTTTTTAACCAATCTTGTGTATCCAATAGGTGTGTTTGTGTCATTGGATGATCAATTAGGTCATTTTCGTCCTGCGTAGGTATATTCTTGTCCAATTAGAGTTTTTAACCAATCTTGTGGATCCAATAGGTGTGTTTGTGTCATTGGATGATCAATTAGGTCTTTTTCGTCCTCCCTTTGCATATTCTTGTCCAATTAGGGTTTTTAACCAATCTTGTGCTTCCAATAAGGTCATTTTCGTCCTCCATAGGCTTATTCTTGTGCAATTAGGGTTTTTAACCAATCTTGTGCATCCAATAGGTGTGTTTGTGTCATTGGATGATTAATTAGGTCATTTTCGTCCTCCCTAGGCATATTCTTGTCCAATTAGGGTTTTTAACCAATCATGTGCATCCAATAGGTGTATTTGTGTCATTGGATGATCAATAAGGTTATTTTCGTCCTCCCTAGGCTTATTCTTGTCCAATTAGGGTTTTTAACCAATCTTGTGCATCCAATAGGTGTGTTTGTGTCATTGGATGATCAATTAGGTCATTTTCGTCCTCCCTAGGCATATTCTTGTCCAATTAGGGTTTTTAACCAATCTTGTGCATCCAATAAGTTTGTCTGTTTCATTGAATTAATATTTAGGTCATTTTCGTCCTCCCTAGGCATATTCTTGTCCAATTAGGGTTTTTAACATATCTTGTGCATCCAATAGGTGTGTTTGTGTCATTGGATGATCAATTAGGTCATTTTCGTCCTCCCTAGGCATATTCTTGTCCAATTAGGGTTTTTAACGAATCTTGTGCATCCAATAGGTGTGTTTGTGTCATTGGATGATCAATTAGGTCATTTTCGTCCTTCCTAGGCTTATTCTTGTCCAATTAGGGTTTTTAACCAATCTTGTGCATCCAATAAGTTCATTTGTGTCATTGGATTAACATTTAGGTCATTTTCGTCCTCCCTAGGCATATTCTTGTCCAATTAGGGTTTTTAACCAATCTTGTGCATCCAATAGGTGTGTTTGTGTCAATGGATGATCAATTTAGGTCATTTTCGTCCTCTCTAGGCATATTCTTGTCAAATTAGGGTTTTTAACCAATCTTGTGCATCCAATAGGTGTGTTTGTGTCATTGGATGATCAATTAGGTCATTTTCGTCCTCCCTAGGCTTATTCTTGTCCAATTAGGGTTTTTAACAAATCTTGTGCATCCAATAATTTCATTTGTGTCATTGGATGATCAATTAGGTCATTTTCGTCCTTCCTAGGCATATTCTTGTCCACCTAGGGTTTTTAACCAGTCTTGTGCATCCAATAGGTGTGTTTGTGTCATTGGATGATCAATTAGGTCATTTTCATCCTCCCAAGGCTTATTCTTGCCCAATTAGGGTTTTTAACCAATCTTGTGCATCCAATAAGTTCATTTGTGTCATTGGATTAACATTTAGGTCATTTTCGTCCTCCCTAGGCATATTCTTGTCCAATTAGGGTTTTTAACCAATCTTGTGCATCCAATAGGTGTGTTTGTGTCATTGGATGATCAATTAGGTCATTTTCGTCCTCCCTAGGCTTATTCTTGTCCAATTAGGGTTTTTAACCAATCTTGTGCATCCAATAGGTGTGTTTGTGTCATTGGATGATCAATTAGGTCATTTTCGTCCTCCCTAGGCTTATTCTTGTCCAATTAGGGTTTTTAACCAATCTTGTGCTTCCAATAAGTTGAGTAGTGTCATTGGATTAACATTTAGGTCATTTTTGTCCTCCCTTGGTTTATTCTTGTCCAATTAGGGTTTTTAACCAATCTTGTGCATCCAATAAGTTTGTTTGTGTCATTGGATTATCAATTAGGTCATTTTCGTCCTCCCTAGGCTTATTTTTGTCCAATTAGGGTTTTTAACCAATCTTGTGCATCCAATAAGTTTGTTTGTGTCATTGAATTAATATTTAGGTCATTTTCGTCCTCCCTAGGCATCATCTTGTCCAATTAGGATTTTTAACCAATCTTTTGCATCCAATAGGTGTATTTGTGTCATTGGATGATCAATTAGGTCATTTTCGTCCTCCCTAGGTTTATTCTTGTCCAATTAGGGTTTTTAATTAATCTTGTGCATCCAAAAACTTTGTTTGTGTCATTAAATTAATATTTAGGTCATTTTCGTCCTCCCTAGGCATATTCTTGTCCAATTAGGGTTTTTAACCAATCTTGTGCATCCAATAGGTGTGTTTGTGTCATTGGATGATCAATTAGGTCATTTTCGTCCTCCCTAGGCTTATTCTTGTCCAATTAGGGTTTTTAACCAATCTTGTGCATCCAATAGGTGTGTTTGTGTTATTGGATGATCAATAAGGTCATTTTCGTCCTCCCTAGGCATATTCTTGTCCAATTAGGGTTTTTAACCAATCTTGTGCATCCAATAGGTGTGTTTGTGTCATTGGATGATCAATTAGGTCATTTTCGTCCTCCCTAGGCTTATTCTTGTCCAATTAGGGTTTTTAACCGATCTTGTGCATCCAATAGATGTGTTTGTGTCATTGGATGATCAATTAAGTCATTTTCGTCCTGCCTAGGTATATTCTTGTCCAATTAGAGTTTTTAACCAATCTTGTGGATCCAATAGTTGTGTTTGTGTCATTGGATGATCAATTAGGTCATTGTCGTCCTCCCTTTGCATATTCTTGTCCAATTAGGGTTTTTAACCAATCTTGTGCTTCCAATAGATGTGTTTGTGTCATTGGATGATCAATTAGGTCATTTTCGTCCTCCCTAGGCATATTCTTGTCCAATTAGGGTTTTTAACCAATCTTGTGCATCCAATAGGTGTGTTTGTGTCATTGGATGATCAATTAGGTCATTTTCGTCCTCCCTAGGCTTATTCTTGTCCAATTAGGGTTTTTAACCAATCTTGTGCATCCATTATGTGTGTTTGTGTCATTGGATGATAAATTAGGTCATTTTCTTCCTCCCCAGGCTTATTCTTGTCCAATTAGGGTTTTTAACCAATCTTGTGCATCCAATAAGTTCATTTGTGTCATTGGATTAACATTTAGGTCATTTTCGTCCTCCCTAGGCTTATTCTTGTCCAATTAGGGTTTTTAACCAATCTTGTGCATCCAATAGGTGTGTTTGTGTAATTGGATGAACATTTAGGTCATTTTCGTCCTCCCTAGGCTTATTCTTGTCCAATTAGGGTTTATAAGCAATCTTGTGCATCCAATAAGTTCATTTGTGTCATTGGATGAACATTTAGGTCATTTTCGTCCTCCCTAGGCTTATTCTTGTCCAATTAGGGTTTTTAACCAATCTTGTGCATCCAATAGGTGTGTTTGTGTCATTGGATGAACATTTAGGTCATTTTCGTCCTCCCTAGGCTTATTCTTGTCCAACTAGGGTTTTTAAGCAATCTTGTGCATCCAATAAGTTCATTTGTGTCATTGGATGAACATTTACGTCATTTTCGTCCTCCCTAGGCTTATTCTTGTCCAATTAGGGTTTATAAGCAATCTTGTGCATCCAATAAGTTCATTTGTGTCATTGGATGAACATTTAGGTCATTTTCGTCCTCCCTAGGCTTATTCATTTCCAATTAGGGTTTATAAGCAATCTTGTGCATCCAATAAGTTCATTTGTGTCATTGGATGAACATTTAGGTCATTTTCGTCCTCCCTAGGCTTATTCTTGTCCAATTAGGGTTTTTAACCAATCTTGTGCATCCAATAGGTGTGTTTGTGTCATTGGATGAACATTTAGGTCATTTTCGTCCTCCCTAGGCTTATTCTTGTCCAATTAGGGTTTTTAACCAATCTTGTGCATCCAATAGGTGTGTTTGTGTCATTGGATGAACATTTAGGTCATTTTAGTCCTCCCTAGGCTTATTCTTGTCCAATTAGGGTTTTTAACCAATCTTGTCCATCCAATAAGTTCATTTGTGCCATTGGATAAACATTTAGGTCATTTTCGTCCACCCTAGGCTTATTCTTGTCCAATTAGGGTTTTTAACCAATCTTGTGCATCCAATAAGTTCATTTGTGTCATTGGATGAACATTTAGGTCATTTTCGTCCTCCCAAGGCTTATTGTTGTCCAATTAGTGTTTTTAACCAATCTTGTGCATCCAATAGGTGTGTTTGTGTCATTGGATGAACATTTAGGTCATTTTTCGTCCTCCCTAGGCTTATTCTTGTCCAACTAGGGTTTTTAAGCAATCTTGTGCATCCAATAAGTTCATTTGTGTCATTGGATGAACATTTACGTCATTTTCGTCCTCCCTAGGCTTATTCTTGTCCAATTAGGGTTTATAAGCAATCTTGTGCATCCAATAAGTTCATTTGTGTCATTGGATGAACATTTAGGTCATTTTCGTCCTCCCTAGGCTTATTCTTGTCCAATTAGGGTTTATAAGCAATCTTGTGCATCCAATAAGTTCATTTGTGTCATTGGATGAACATTTAGGTCATTTTCGTCCTCCCTAGGCTTATTCTTGTCCAATTAGGGTTTTTAACCAATCTTGTGCATCCAATAGGTGTGTTTGTGTCATTGATTGAACATTTAGGTCATTTTCGTCCTCCCTAGGCTAATTCTTGTCCAATTAGGGTTTTTAACCAATCTTGTGCATCCAATAAGTTCATTTGTGTCATTCGATAAACATTTAGGTCATTTTTGTCCACCCTAGGCTTATTCTTGTCCAATTAGGGTTTTTAACCAATCTTGTGCATCCAATAAGTTCATTTGTGTCATTGGATGAACATTTAGGTCATTTTCGTCCTCCCTAGGCTTATTCTTGTCCAATTAGGGTTTTTAACCAATCTTGTGCATCCAATAGGTGTGTTTGTGTCATTGGATGAACATTTAGGTCATTTTCGTCCTCCCTCGGCTTATTCTTGTCCAATTAGGGTTTTTTACCAATCTTGTGCATCCAATAAGTTCATTTGTGTCATTGGATTAACATTTAGGTCATTTTCGTCCTTCCTAGGCTTATTCTTGTCCAATTACGGTTTCTAACCAATCTTGTGCATCAAATAGGTGTGTTTGTGTCATTGGATGAACATTTAGGTCATTTTCGTCCTCCCTAGGCTTATTCTTGTCCAATTAGGGTTTTTAACCAATCTTGTGCATCCAATAAGTTCATTTGTGTCATTGGATGAACATTTAGGTCATTTTCGTCCTCCCTAGGCTTATTCTTGTCCAATTAGGGTTTTTATGCAATCTTGTGCATCCAATAGGTGTGTTTGTGTCATTGGACGAACATTTAGGTCATTTTCGTCCTCCCTAGGCTTATTCTTGTATAATTAGGGTTTTTAACCAATCTTGTGCGTCCAATAAGTTCATTTGTGTTTGTGTCAATAGGTGTGAACATTTAGGTCATTTTCGTCCTCCCTAGGCTTATTCTTGTCCAATTAGGGTTTTTAACCAATCTTGTGCATCCAATAAGTTCATTTGTGTCATTGGATGAACATTTAGGTCATTTTCGTCCTCCCTAGGCTTATTCTTGTCCAATTAGGGTTTTTATGCAATCTTGTGCATCCAATAGGTGTGTTTGTGTCATTGGACGAACGTTTAGGTCATTTTCGTCCTCCCTAGGCTTATTCTTGTCCAATTAGGGTTTTTATGCAATCTTGTGCATCCAATTGGTGTGTTTGTGTCATTGGACGAACATTTAGGTCATTTTCGTCCTCCCTAGGCTTATTCTTGTTCAATTAGGGTTTTTAACTAACCTTGTGCATCCAATAAGTTCATTTGTGTCATTGGTTGAACATTTAGGTCATTTTCGTCCTCCCTAGGCTTATTCTTGTCCAATTAGGGTTTTTAACCAACCTTGTGCATCCAATAAGTTCATTTGTGTCATTGGTGGATCATTTAGTTCATTTACGTCCTCCCTAGGCTTATTCTTGTCCAATTAGGGTTTTTAATCAATCTTGTGCATCCAATAAGTTCATTTGTGTCATTGGATGAACATTTAGGTCATTTTCGTCCTCCCTAGGCTTATTCTTGTCCAATTAGGGTTTTTATGCAATCTTGTGCATCCAATAGGTGTGTTTGTATCATTGGACGAACATTTAGGTCATTTTCGTCCTCCCTAGGCTTATTCTTGTCCAATTAGGGTTTTTATGCAATCTTGTGCATCCAATTGGTGTGTTTGTGTCATTGGACGAACATTTAGGTCATTTTCGTCCTCCCTAAGCTTATTCTTGTTCAATTAGGGTTTTTAACTAACTTTGTGTATCCAATAAGTTCATTTGTGTCATTGGTTGAACATTTAGGTCATTTTCGTCCTCCCTAGGCTTATTCTTGTCCAATTAGGGTTTTTAACCAACCTTGTGCATCCAATAAGTTCATTTGTGTCATTGGTGGATCATTTAGGTCATTTACATCCTCCCTAGGCTTATTCTTGTCCAATTAGGGTTTTTAACCAATCTTGTGCATCCAATAAGTTCATTTGTGTCATTGGATGAACATTTAGGTCATTTTCGTCCTCCCTAGGCTTATTCTTGTCCAATTAGGGTTTTTAAGCAATCTTGTGCATCCAATAAGTTCATTTGTGTCATTGGATGAATATTTAGGTCATTTTCGTCCTCCCTAGGCTTATTCTTGTCCAATTAAAGTTGTTAACCAATCTTGTGCATCCAATAAGTTCATTTGTGTCATTGGATGAACATTTAGGTCATTTTCGTCCTCCCTAGGCTTATTCTTGTCCAATTAGGGTTTTTAACCAATCTTGTGCATCCAATAGGTGTGTTTGTGTCATTCGATGATCAATTAGGTCATTTTCGTCCTCCCTAGGCATATTCTTGTCCAATTAGGGTTTTTAACCAATCTTGTGCATCCAATAAGTTTGTCTGTTTCATTGAATTAATATTTAGGTCATTTTCGTCCTCCCTAGGCATATTCTTGTCAAATTAGGGTTTTTAACGAATCTTGTGCATCCAATAGGTGTGTTTGTGTCATTGGATGATCAATTAGGCCATTTTCGTCCTGCCTAGGCTTATTCTTGTCCAATTAGGGTTTTTAACCAATCTTGTGCATCCAATAAGTTGAGTTGTGTCATTGGATTAACATTTAGGTCATTTTGGTCATCCCTAGGCTTATTCTTGTCCAATTAGGGTTTTTAACCAATCTTAAGCATCCAATAGGTGTGTTTGTGTCATTGGATGATCAATTAGGTCATTTTCGTCCTCCCTAGGCATATTCTTGTCCAATTAGGGTTTTTAACCAATCTTGTGCATCCAATAAGTTTGTCTGTTTCATTGAATTAATATTTAGGTCATTTTCGTCCTCCCTAGGCATATTCTTGTCCAAATAGGGTTTTTAACGAATCTTGTGCATCCAATAGGTGTGTTTGTGTCTTTGGATGATCAATTAGGCCATTTTCGTCCTCCCTAGGCTTATTCTTGTCCAATTAGGGTTTTTAACCTATCTTGTGCATCCAATAAGTTGAGTTGTGTCATTGGATTAACATTTAGGTCATTTTGGTCATCCCTAGGCTTATTCTTGTCCAATTAGGGTTTTTAACCAATCTTAAGCATCCAATAGGTGTGTTTGTGTCATTGGATGATCAATTAGGTCATTTTCGTCCTCCCTAGGCATATTCTTGTCCAATTAGGGTTTTTAACCAATCTTGTGCATCCAATAAGTTTGTCTGTTTCACTGAATTAATATTTAGGTCATTTTCGTCCTCCCAAGGCATATTCTTGTCCAATTAGGGTTTTTAACGAATCTTATGCATCCAATAGGTGTGTTTGTGTCTTTGGATGATCAATTAGGCCATTTTCGTCCTCCCTAGGCTTATTCTTGTCCAATTAGGGTTTTTAACCTATCTTGTGCATCCAATAAGTTGAGTTGTGTCATTGGATTAACATTTAGGTCATTTTGGTCATCCCTAGGCTTATTCTTGTCCAATTAGGGTTTTTAACCAATCTTAAGCATCCAATAGGTGTGTTTGTGTCATTGGATGATCAATTAGGTCATTTTCGTCCTCATTAGTCTTATTCTTGTCCAATTAGGGTTTTTAACCAATCTTGGGCATCCAATAAGTTTGTCTGTTTGTTCGAATTAATATTTAGGTCATTTTCGTCCTCCCTAGGTATATTCTTGTCCAATTAGGGTTTTTAACCAATCTTGTGCATCCAATAGGTGTGTTTGTGTCATTGGATGATCAACTAGGTTATTTTCGTCCTCCCTAGGCTTATTCTTGTCCAATTAGGGTTTTTAACTAATCTTGTGCATCCAATAAGGTCATTTGTGTCATTGGATGATCAATAAGGTCATTTTCGTCCTCCCTAGGCATATTCTTGTCCAATTAGGGTTTTTAACCAATCTTGTGCATCCAATAGGTGTGTTTGTGTCATTGGATGATCAATTAGGTCATTTTCGTCCTCCCTAGGCTTATTCTTGTCCAATTAGTATTTTTAACCGTTCTTGTGCATCCAATAGGTGTGTTTGTGTCATTGGATGATCAATTAGGTCATTTTCGTCCTCCCTTTGGCATATTCTTGTCCAATTAGGCTTTTTAACCAATCTTGTGCATCCTATAGGTGTGTTTGTGTCATTGGATGATCAATTAGGTCATTTTCGTCTTGCGTAGGAATATTCTTGTCCAATTAGAGTTTTTAACCAATCTTGTGGATCCAATAGGTGTGTTTGTGTCATTGGACGATCAATTAGGTCATTTTCGTCCTCCCTTTGCATATTCTTGTCCAATTAGGGTTTTTAACCAATCTTGTGCTTCCAGTAGATGTGTTTGTGTAATTGGATGATCAATTAGGTCATTTTCGTCCTCCCTAGGCATATTCTTGTCCAATTAGGGTTTTTAACCGATCTTGTGCATCCAATAGGTGTGTTTGTGTCATTGGATGATCAATTAGGTCATTTTCGTCCTCCCTAGGCTTATTCTTGTCCAATTAAGGCTTTTAACCAATATTGTGCATCCAATAGGTGTGTTTGTGTCATTGGATGATCAATTAGGTCATTTTCGTCATCCATAGGCTTATTCTTGTGCAATTAGGGTTTTTAACCAATCTTGTGCATCCAATAGGTGTGTTTGTGTCATTGGATGATCAATTAGGTCATTTTCGTCGTCCCTAGGCACATTCTTGTCCAATTAGGGTTTTTAACCAATCTTGTGCATCCAATAGGTGTATTTGTGTCATTGGATGATCAATTAGGTTATTTGCGTCCTCCCTAGGCTTATTCTTGTCCAATTAGGGTTTTTAACCAATCTTGTGCATCCAATAGGTGTGTTTGTGTCATTCGATGATCAATTAGGTCATTTTCGTCCTCCCTAGGCATATTCTTGTCCAATTAGGGTTTTTAACCAATCTTGTGCATCCAATAAGTTTGTCTGTTTCATTGAATTAATATTTAGGTCATTTTCGTCCTCCCTAGGCATATTCTTGTCAAATTAGGGTTTTTAACGAATCTTGTGCATCCAATAGGTGTGTTTGTGTCATTGGATGATCAATTAGGCCATTTTCGTCCTGCCTAGGCTTATTCTTGTCCAATTAGGGTTTTTAACCAATCTTGTGCATCCAATAAGTTGAGTTGTGTCATTGGATTAACATTTAGGTCATTTTGGTCATCCCTAGGCTTATTCTTGTCCAATTAGGGTTTTTAACCAATCTTAAGCATCCAATAGGTGTGTTTGTGTCATTGGATGATCAATTAGGTCATTTTCGTCCTCCCTAGGCATATTCTTGTCCAATTAGGGTTTTTAACCAATCTTGTGCATCCAACAAGTTTGTCTGTTTCATTGAATTAATATTTAGGTCATTTTCGTCCTCCCAAGGCATATTCTTGTCCAATTAGGGTTTTTAACGAATCTTATGCATCCAATAGGTGTGTTTGTGTCTTTGGATGATCAATTAGGCCATTTTCGTCCTCCCTAGGCTTATTCTTGTCCAATTAGGGTTTTTAACCTATCTTGTGCATCCAATAAGTTGAGTTGTGTCATTGGATTAACATTTAGGTCATTTTGGTCATCCCTAGGCTTATTCTTGTCCAATTAGGGTTTTTAACCAATCTTAAGCATCCAATAGGTGTGTTTGTGTCATTGGATGATCAATTAGGTCATTTTCGTCCTCATTAGTCTTATTCTTGTCCAATTAGGGTTTTTAACCAATCTTGGGCATCCAATAAGTTTGTCTGTTTGTTCGAATTAATATTTAGGTCATTTTCGTCCTCCCTAGGCATATTCTTGTCCAATTAGGGTTTTTAACCAATCTTGTGCATCCAATAGGTGTGTTTGTGTCATTGGATGATCAATTAGGTCATTTTCGTCCTCCCTAGGCTTATTCTTGTCCAATTAGGGTTTTTAACCAATCTTTTACATCCAATAAGTTCATTTGTGTTATTGGATTAACATTTAGGTCATATTCGTCCTCCCTAGGCATATTCTTGTCCAATTAGGGTTTTTAACACATCTTGTGCATCCAATAGGTGTGTTTGTGTCATTGGATGATCAATTAGGTCATTTTCGTCCTCCCTAGGCTTATTCTTGTCCAATTAGGGTTTTTTACCAATCTTGTACATCCAATAAGTTCATTTGTGTCATTGGATTAACATTTAGGTCATTTTCGTCCTCCCTAGGCATATTCTTGTCCAATTAGGGTTTTTAACCAATCTTGTGCATCCAATAGGTGTGTTTGTGTCATTGGATGATCAATTAGGTTATTTTCGTCCTCCCTAGGCTTATTCTTGTCCAATTAGGGTTTTTAACTAATCTTGTGCATCCAATAAGTTCATTTGTGTCATTGGATGATCAATTAGGTCATTTCCGTCCTCCCTAGGCATATTCTTGTCCAATTAGGGTTTTTAACCAATCTTGTGCATCCAATAGGTGTGTTTGTGTCATTGGATGATCAATTAGGTTATTTTCGTCCTCCCTAGGCTTATTCTTGTCCAATTAGGGTTTTTAACTAATCTTGTGCATCCAATAAGGTCATTTGTGTCATTGGATGATCAATAAGGTCATTTTCGTCCTCCCTAGGCATATTCTTGTCCAATTAGGGTTTTTAACCAATCTTGTGCATCCAATAGGTGTGTTTGTGTCATTGGATGATCAATTAGGTCATTTTCGTCCTCCCTAGGCTTATTCTTGTCCAATTAGTATTTTTAACCGTTCTTGTGCATCCAATAGGTGTGTTTGTGTCATTGGATGATCAATTAGGTCATTTTCGTCCTCCCTTTGGCATATTCTTGTCCAATTAGGGTATTTAACCAATCTTGTGCATCCTATAGGTGTGTTTGTGTCATTGGATGATCAATTAGGTCATTTTCGTCCTCCCTAGGCTTATTCTTGTCCAATTAGGGTTTTTAACCAATCTTGTGCATCCAATAGGTGTGTTTGTGTCATTGGATGATCAATTAGGTCATTTTCGTCTTGCGTAGGAATATTCTTGTCCAATTAGAGTTTTTAACCAATCTTGTGGATCCAATAGGTGTGTTTGTGTCATTGGATGATCAATTAGGTCATTTTCGTCCTCCCTTTGCATATTCTTGTCCAATTAGGGTTTTTAACCAATCTTGTGCTTCCAGTAGATGTGTTTGTGTAATTGGATGATCAATTAGGTCATTTTCGTCCTCCCTAGGCATATTCTTGTCCAATTAGGGTTTTTAACCGATCTTGTGCATCCAATAGGTGTGTTTGTGTCATTGGATGATCAATTAGGTCATTTTCGTCCTCCCTAGGCTTATTCTTGTCCAATTAAGGTTTTTAACCAATATTGTGCATCCAATAGGTGTGTTTGTGTCATTGGATGATCAATTAGGTCATTTTCGTCATCCATAGGCTTATTCTTGTGCAATTAGGGTTTTTAACCAATCTTGTGCATCCAATAGGTGTGTTTGTGTCATTGGATGATCAATTAGGTCATTTTCGTCCTCCCTAGGCACATTCTTGTCCAATTAGGGTTTTTAACCAATCTTGTGCATCCAATAGGTGTATTTGTGTCATTGGATGATCAATTAGGTTATTTTCGTCCTCCCTAGGCTTATTCTTGTCCAATTAGGGTTTTTAACCAATCTTGTGCATCCAATAGGTGTGTTTGTGTCATTGGATGATCAATTAGGTCATTTTCGTCCTCCCTAGGCATATTCTTGTCGAATTCGGGTTTTTAACCAATCTTGTGCATCCAATAAGTTTGTTTGTTTCATTGAATTAATATTTAGGTCATTTTCGTCCTCCCTAGGCATATTCTTGTCCAATTAGGGTTTTTAACGAATCTTGTGCATCCAATAGGTGTGTTTGTGTCATTGGACGATCAATTAGGTCATTTTCGTCCTCCGTAGGCTTATTCTTGTCCAATTAGGGTTTTTAACCAATCTTGTGCATCCAATAAGTTGAGTTGTGTCATTGGATGATCAATTAGGTCATTTTCGTCCTCCCTAAGCTTATTCTTGTCCAATTAGGGTTATTAACCAATCTTGTGCGTCCAATAGCTGTGTTTGTTTCATTGGATGATCAATTTGGTCATTTTCGTCCTCCCTAGGCTTATTCTTGTCCAATTAGGGTTTTTAACCAATCTTGTGCATCCAATAGGTGTGTTTGTGGCAATGGATGATCAATTAGGTCATTTTCGTCCTCCCTAGGCTTATTCTTGTCCAATTAGGGTTTTTAACCAATCTTGTGCATCCAATAGGTGTGTTTGTGGCATTGGATGATCAATTTGGTCATTTTCGTCCTCCCTAGGCTTATTCTTGTCCAATTAGGGTTTTTAACCAATCTTCTGCATCCAATAAGTTCATTTGTGTCATTGGATTAACATTTAGGTCATTTTCGTCCTCCCTAAGCATATTCTTGTCCAATTAGGGTTTTTAACCAATCTTGTGCTTCCAATAGGTGTGTTTGAGTCATTGGATAATCAATTAGGTCATTTTCGTCCTCCCTAGGCTTATTCTTGTCCAATTAGGGTTTTTAACCAATCTTGTGCATCCAATAAGTTGGTTTGTGTCATTGAATTAATATTTAGCTCATTTTCGTCCCCCCTTGGCATATTCTTGTCCAATTAGGGTTTTTAACCAATCTTGTGCATCCAATAGGTGTGTTTGTGTCATTGGATGATCAATTAGGTCATTTTCGTCCTCCCTAGGCTTATTCTTGTCCAATTAGGGTTTTTAACCAATCTTGTGCATCCAATAAGTTCATTAGTGTCATTGGATGATCAATTAGGTGATTTTCGTCCTCCCTAGGCATATTCTTGTCCAATTAGGGTTTTTAACCAATCTTGTGCATCCAATAGGTGTGTTTGTGTCATTGGATGATCAATTAGGTCATTTTCGTCCTCCCTAGGCTTATTCTTGTCCAATTAGGGTTTTTAACCAATCTTGTGCATCCGATAAGTTTGTTTGTATCATTGAATTAATATTTAGGTCATTTTCGTCCTTCCTAGGCATATTCTTGTCCAATTAGGGTTTTTAACCAATCTTGTGCATCCAATAGGTGTGTTTGTGTCATTGGATGATCAATTAGGTCATTTTCGTCCTCCCTAGGCTTATTCTTGTCCAATTATGGTTTTTAACCAATCTTGTGCATCCAATAGGTGTGTTTGTGTCATTGGATGATCAATTAGGTCATTTTCGTCCTCCCTAGGCATATTCTTGTCCAATTAGGGATTTAACCAATCTTGTGCATCCAATAGGTGTGTTTGTGTCATTGGAAGATCAATTAGGTCATTTTAGTCCTTCCTAGGCTTATTCTTGTCCAATTAGGGTTTTTAACCAATCTTGTGCATCCAATAGGTGTGTTTGTGTCATTGGATGATCAATTAGGTCATTTTCGTCCTCCCTAGGCTTATTCTTGTCCAATTAGGGTTTTTAACCAATCTTGTGCATCCAATAAGTTCATTTGTGTTATTGGATTAACATTTAGGTCATATTCGTCCTCCCTAGTCATATTCTTGTCAAATTAGGGTTTTTAACCAATCTTGTGCATCCAATAGGTGTGTTTGTGTCATTGGATGATCAATTAGGTCATTTTCGTCATCCCTAGGCATATTCTTGTCTAGTTAGGGTTTTTAACCAATCTTGTGCATCCAATAGGTGTGTTTGTGTCATTGGATGATCAATTAGGTCATTTTCGTCCTCGCTAGGCTTGTTCTTGTCCAATTAGGGTTTTTAACCAATCTTGTGCATCCAATAGGTGTGTTTGTGTCATTGGATGATCAATTAGGTCATTTTCGTCCTCCCTAGGCTTATTCTTGTCCAATTAGGGTTTTTAACCAATCTTGTGCATCCGATAAGTTTGTTTGTGTCATTGAATTTATATTTAGGTCATGTTCGTCCTCCCTAGGCATATGCTTGTCCAATTAGGGTTTTTAACCAATCTTGTGCATCCAATAGGTGTGTTTGTGTCATTGGATGATCAATTAGGTCATTTTCGTCCTCCCTAGGCTTATTCTTGTCCAATTAGGATTTTTAACCAATCTTGGGCATCCCATAAGTTCGTTTGTGTCATTGGATTAACATTTAGGTCATTTTCGTCCTCCCTAGGCATATTCTTGTCCAATTAGGGTTTTTAACCAATCTTGTGCATCCAATAGGTGTGTTTGTGTCATTGGATGATCAATTAGGTTATTTTCGTCCTCCCTAGGCTTATTCTTGTCCAATTAGGGTTTTTAACTAATCTTGTGCATCCAATAAGGTCATTTGTGTCATTGGATGATCAATAAGGTCATTTTCGTCCTCCCTAGGCATATTCTTGTCCAATTAGGGTTTTTAACCAATCTTGTGCATCCAATAGGTGTGTTTGTGTCATTGGATGATCAATTAGGTCATTTTCGTCCTCCCTAGGCTTATTCTTGTCCAATTAGGGTTTTTAACCAATCTTGTGCTTCCAATAAGTTTAGTTGTGTCATTGGATTAACATTTAGGTCATTTTCGTCCTCCCTAGGCTTATTCTTGTCCAATTAGGGTTTTTAACCAATCTTGTGCATCCAATACGTTCATTTGTGTCATTGGATTAACATTTAGGTCATTTTCGTCCTCCTTAGGCATATTCTTGTCCAATTTGAGTTTTAGACCAATCTTGTGCATCCAATAGGTGTGTTTGTGTCATTAGATGATCAATTAGGTTATTTTCGTCCTCCCTTGGCTTATTCTTGTCCAATTAGGGTTTTTAACTAATCTTGTGCATCCAATAAGTTCATTTGTGTCATTCGATGATCAATTAGGTCATTTTCGTCCTCCCTAGGCATATTCTTGTCCAATTAGGGTTTTTAACCAATCTTGTGCATCCAATAGGTGTGTTTGTGTCATTGGATGATCAATTAGGTCATTTTCGTCCTCCCTAGGCTTATTCTTGTCCAATTAGGGTTTTTAACCGATCTTGTGCATCCAATAGGTGTGTTTGTGTCATTGGATGATCAATTAGGTCATTTTCGTCCTGCCTAGGTATATTCTTGTCCAATTAGAGTTTTTAACCAATCTTGTGGATCCAATAGGTGTGTTTGTGTCATTAGATGATCAATTAGGTCATTTTCGTCCTCCCTTTGCATATTCTTTTCCAATTAGGGTTTTTAACCAATCTTGTGCTTCCAATAGATGCGTTTGTGTCATTGGATGATCAATTAGGTCATTTTCGTCCTCCCTAGGCATATTCTTGTCCAATTAGGGTTTTTAACCAATCTTGTGCATCCAATAGGTGTATTTGTGTCATTGGATGATCAATTAGGTTATTTTCGTCCTCCCTAGGCTTATTCTTGTCCAATTAGGGTTTTTAACCAATCTTGTGCGTCCAATAGGTGTGTTTGTGTCATTGGATGATCAATTAGGTCATTTTCGTCCTCCCTAGGCATATTCTTGTCCAATTAGGGTTTTTAACCAATCTTGTGCATCCAATAGGTGTATTTGTGTCATTGGATGATCAATTAGGTTATTTTCGTCCTCCCTAGGCTTATTCTTGTCCAATTAGGGTTTTTAACCAATCTTGTGCATCCAATAGGTGTGTTTGTGTCATTGGATGATCAATTAGGTCATTTTCGTCCTCCCTAGGCATATTCTTGTCCAATTAGGGTTTTTAACCAATCTTGTGCATCCAATAAGTTTGTCTGTTTCATTGAATTAATATTTAGGTCATTTTCGTCCTCCCTAGGCATATTCTTGTCCAATTAGGGTTTTTAACGAATCTTGTGCATCCAATAGGTGTGTTTGTGTCTTTGGATGATCAATTAGGCCATTTTCGTCCTCCCTAGGCTTATTCTTGTCCAATTAGGGTTTTTAACCTATCTTGTGCATCCAATAAGTTGAGTTGTGTCATTGGATTAACATTTAGGTCATTTTGGTCATCCCTAGGCTTATTCTTGTCCAATTAGGGTTTTTAACCAATCTTAAGCATCCAATAGGTGTGTTTGTGTCATTGGATGATCAATTAGGTCATTTTCGTCCTCCCTAGGCATATTCTTGTCCAATTAGGGTTTTTAACCAATCTTGTGCATCCAATAGGTGTGTTTGTGTCATTGGATGATCAATTAGGTCATTTTCGTCCTCCCTAGGCTTATTCTTGTCCAATTAGGGTTTTTAACCAATCTTGTGCATCCAATACGTTCATTTGTGTCATTGGATTAACATTTTGGTCATTTTCGTCCTCCCTAGGCATATTCTTGCTCATTTAGAGTTTTAGACCAATCTTGTGCATCCAATAGGTGTGTTTGTGTCATTGGATGATCAATTAGGTAATTTTCGTCCTCCCAAAGCTTATTCTTGTCCAATTAGGGTTTTTAACTAATCTTGTGCATCCAATAAGTTCATTTGTGTCATTGGATGATCAATTAGGTCATTTTCGTCCTCCCTAGGCATATTCTTGTCCAATTAGGGTTTTTAACCAATCTTGTGCATCCAATAGGTGTGTTTGTGTCATTGGATGATCAATTAGGTCATTTTCGTCCTCCCTAGGCTTATTCTTGTCCAATTAGGGTTTTTAACCAATCTTGTGCATCCAATAAGTTCATTTGTGTCATTGGATTAACATTTAGATCATTTTCGTCCTGCCTAGGCATATTCTTGTCCAATTAGGGTTTTTAACCAATCTTGTGCATCCAATAGGTGTGTTTGTGTCATTGGATGATCAATTAGGTTATTTTCGTCCTCCCTAGGCTTATTCTTGTCCAATTAGGGTTTTTAACCAATCTTGTGCATCCAATAGGTGTGTTTGTGTCATTGGATGACCAATTAGGTCATTTTCGTCCTCCCTAGGCATATTCTTGTCCAATTAGGGTTTTTAACCAATCTTGTGCATCCAATAGGTGTGTTTGTGTCATTGGATGATCAATTAGGTCATTTTCGTCCTCCCTAGGCTTATTCTTGTCCAATTAGGGTTTTTAACCAATCTTGTGCATCCAATAAGTTTAGTTGTGTCATTGGATTAGCATTTAGGTCATTTTCGTTCTCCCTGGGCTTATTCTTGTCCAATTAGGGTTTTTAACCAATCTTGTGCATCCAATAAGTTCATTTGTGTTATTGGATTAACATTTAGGTCATATTCGTCCTGCCTAGGCATATTCTTGTCCAATTAGGGTTTTTAACCACTCTTGTGCATCCAATAGGTGTGTTTGTGTCATTGGATGATCAATTAGGTCATTTTCGTCCTCCCTAGGCTTATTCTTGTCCAATTATGGTTTTTAACCAATCTTGTGCATCCAATAGGTGTGTTTGTGTCATTAGATGATCAATTAGGTCATTTTCGTCCACCCTAGGCATATTCTTGTCGAATTAGGGTTTTTAACCAATCTTGTGCATCCAATAGGTGTGTTTGTGTCATTGGATGATCAATTAGGTCATTTTCGTCCTCCCTAGGCTTATTCTTGTCCAATTAGGGTTTTTAACCAATCTTGTGCATCCAATAGGTGTGTTTGTGTCATTGGATGATCAATTAGGTCATTTTCATCCTCCCTATGCATATTCTTGTCCAATTAGGGTTTTTAACCAATCTTGTGCATCCAATAAGTTTGTCTGCTTCATTGAATTAATATTTAGGTCATTTTCGTCCTCCCTAGGCATATTCTTGTCAAATT
Organism: Cicer pinnatifidum; assembly: GCA_037974775.1. Lineage (NCBI taxonomy): Eukaryota > Viridiplantae > Streptophyta > Magnoliopsida > Fabales > Fabaceae > Cicer > Cicer pinnatifidum. Next base: position 186,500 of record JBBPBR010001100.1, read on the forward strand.
AGGGTTTTTAACGAATCTTGTGCATCCAATAGGTGTGTTTGTGTCATTGGATGATCAATTAGGCCATTTTCGTCCTGCCTAGGCTTATTCTTGTCCAATTAGGGTTTTTAACCAATCTTGTGCATCCAATAAGTTGAGTTGTGTCATTGGATTAACATTTAGATCATTTTGGTCATCCCTAGGCTTATTCTTGTCCAATTAGGGTTTTTAACCAATCTTAAGCATCCAATAGGTGTGTTTGTGTCATTGGATGATCAATTAGGTCATTTTCGTCCTCCCTAGGCATATTCTTGTCCAATTAGGGTTTTTAACCAATCTTGTGCATCCAATAAGTTTGTCTGTTTCATTGAATTAATATTTAGGTCATTTTCGTCCTCCCAAGGCATATTCTTGTCCAATTAGGGTTTTTAACGAATCTTATGCATCCAATAGGTGTGTTTGTGTCTTTGGATGATCAATTAGGCCATTTTCGTCCTCCCTAGGCTTATTCTTGTCCAATTAGGGTTTTTAACCTATCTTGTGCATCCAATAAGTTGAGTTGTGTCATTGGATTAACATTTAGGTCATTTTGGTCATCCCAAGGCTTATTCTTGTCCAATTAGGGTTTTTAACCAATCTTAAGCATCCAATAGGTGTGTTTGTGTCATTGGATGATCAATTAGGTCATTTTCGTCCTCATTAGTCTTATTCTTGTCCAATTAGGGTTTTTAACCAATCTTGGGCATCCAATAAGTTTGTCTGTTTGTTCGAATTAATATTTAGGTCATTTTCGTCCTCCCTAGGCATATTCTTGTCCAATTAGGGTTTTTAACCAATCTTGTGCATCCAATAGGTGTGTTTGTGTCATTGGATGATCAATTAGGTTATTTTCGTCCTCCCTAGGCTTATTCTTGTCCAATTAGGGTTTTTAACTAATCTTGTGCATCCAATAAGGTCATTTGTGTCATTGGATGATCAATAAGGTCATTTTCGTCCTCCCTAGGCATATTCTTGTCCAATTAGGGTTTTTAACCAATCTTGTGCATCCAATAGGTGTGTTTGTGTCATTGGATGATCAATTAGGTCATTTTCGTCCTCATTAGTCTTATTCTTGTCCAATTAGGGTTTTTAACCAATCTTGGGCATCCAATAAGTTTGTCTGTTTGTTCGAATTAATATTTAGGTCATTTTCGTCCTCCCTAGGCATATTCTTGTCCAATTAGGGTTTTTAACCAATCTTGTGCATCCAATAGGTGTGTTTGTGTCATTGGATGATCAATTAGGTTATTTTCGTCCTCCCTAGGCTTATTCTTGTCCAATTAGGGTTTTTAACCAATCTTTTGCATCCAATAAGTTGAGTTGTGTCATTGGATTAACATTTAGGTCATTTTCGTCCTCCCTAGGCATATTCTTGTCCAATTTGGGTTTTTAACCAATCTTGTGCATCCAATAGGTGTGTTTGTGTCATTGGATGATCAATTAGGTTATTTTCGTCCTCCTTAGGCTTATTCTTGTCCAATTAGGGTTTTTAACCAATCTTTTGCATCCAATAAGTTGAGTTGTATCATTGGATTAACATTAAGGTCATTTTCGTCCTCCCTAGGCTTATTCTTGTCCAATTAGGAGTTTTAATCAATCTTGTGCATCCAATAAGTTTGTTTGTGTCATTGAATTAATATTTAGGTCATTTTCGTCGTCCCTAGGCATATTCTTGTCCAATTACGGTTTTTAACCAATCTTGTGCATCCAATAAGTTCATTTGTGTCATAGGATTAACTTTTAGGTCATTTTCGTCCTCCCTAGGCTTATTCTTGTCCAATTAGGAGTTTTAACCAATCTTGTGCATCCAATAAGTTTGTTTGTGTCATTGAATTAATATTTAAGTCATTATCTTCCTCCCAAGGCATATTCTTGTCCAATTAGGGTTTTTAACCAATCCTGTGCATCGAATAGGTGTGTTTGTGTCATTGGATGATCAATTAGGTCATTTTCGTCCTCCCTAGGCTTATTCTTGTCCAATTAGGGTTTTTAACCAATCTTGTGCATCCAATAGGTGTGTTTGTGTCATTGGATGATCAATTAGGTCATTTTCGTCCTCCCTAGGCTTATTCTTGTCCAATTAGAGTTTTTAACCAATCTTGGGCATCCAATAAGTTTGTTTATGTCATTGAATTAATATTTCAATCATTTTCGTCCTCCCTAGGTATATTCTTGTCCAATTAGGGTTTTTAACCAATCTTGTGCATCCAATAGGTGTGTTTGTGTCATTGGATGATCAATTAGGTCATTTTCGTCCTCCCTAGGCTTATTCTTGTCCAATTAGGGTTTTTAACCAATCTTGTGCATCCAATAAGTTCATTTGTGTCATTGAATGATCAATTAGGTCATTTTCGTCCTCCCTAGGCATATTCTTGTCAACCTAGGGTTTTTAACCAATCTTGTGCATCCAATAGGTGTGTTTGTGTCATTGGATGATCAATTAGGTCATTTTCGTCCTCCCTAGGCTTATTCTTGTCCAATTAGGGTTTTTAACCAATCTTGTGCATCCAATAAGTTCATTAGTGTCATTGGATGATCAATTAGGTGATTTTCGTCCTCCCTAGGCATATTCTTGTCCAATTAGGGTTTTTAACCAATCTTGTGCATCCAATAGGTGTGTTTGTGTCATTGGATGATCAATTAGGTCATTTTCGTCCTCCCTAGGCTTATTCTTGTCCAATTAGGGTTTTTAACCAATCTTGTGCATCCGATAAGTTTGTTTGTATCATTGAATTAATATTTAGGTCATTTTCGTCCTTCCTAGGCATATTCTTGTCCAATTAGGGTTTTTAACCAATCTTGTGCATCCAATAGGTGTGTTTGTGTCATTGGATGATCAATTAGGTCATTTTCGTCCTCCCTAGGCTTATTCTTGTCCAATTATGGTTTTTAACCAATCTTGTGCATCCAATAGGTGTGTTTGTGTCATTGGATGATCAATTAGGTCATTTTCGTCCTCCCTAGGCATATTCTTGTCCAATTAGGGATTTAACCAATCTTGTGCATCCAATAGGTGTGTTTGTGTCATTGGAAGATCAATTAGGTCATTTTAGTCCTTCCTAGGCTTATTCTTGTCCAATTAGGGTTTTTAACCAATCTTGTGCATCCAATAGGTGTGTTTGTGTCATTGGATGATCAATTAGGTCATTTTCGTCCTCCCTAGGCTTATTCTTGTCCAATTAGGGTTTTTAACCAATCTTGTGCATCCAATAAGTTCATTTGTGTTATTGGATTAACATTTAGGTCATATCCGTCCTCCCTAACATATTCTTGTCCAATTAGGGTTTTTAACCAATCTTGTGCATCCAATAGGTGTGTTTGTGTCATTGGATGATCAATTAGGTCATTTTCGTCCTCCCTAGGCTTATTCTTGTCCAATTAGGGTTTTTAACCAATCTTGTGCATCCAATAGGTGTGTTTGTGTCATTGGATGATCAATTAGGTCACTTTCGTCCTCCCTAGGCTTATTCTTATCCAATTAGGGTTTTTAACCAATCTTGTGCTTCCAATAAGTTGAGTTGTGTCATTGGATTAACATTTAGGTCATTTTCGTCCTCCCTAGGCATATTCTTGTCCAATTAGGGTTTTTAACCAATCTTGTGCATCCAATAGGTGTGTTTGTGTCATTGGATGATCAATTAGGTAATTTTCGTCCTCCTTAGGCATATTCTTGTCCAATTAGGGTTTTTAACCAATCTTGTGCATCCAATAGGTGTGTTTGTGTCATTGGATTAACATTTATGTCATTTTCGTCCTCCCTAGGCATATTCTTGTCCAATTAGGGTTTTTAACCAATCTTGTGCATCCAATAGGTGTGTTTGTGTCATTGGATGATCAATTAGGTCATTTTCGTCCTTCGTAGGCATATTCTTGTCCAATTAGGGTTTTTAACGAATCTTGTGCATCCAATAGGTGTGTTTGTGTCATTGGATGATCAATTAGGTCATTTTCGTCCTCCCTAGGCATATTCTTGTCCAATTAGGGTTTTTAACCAATCTTGTGCATCCAATAGGTGTGTTTGTGTCATTGGATGATCAATTAGGTCATTTTCGTCCTCCCTAGGCTTATTCTTGTCCAATTAGGGTTTTTAACCAATCTTGTGCATCCAATACGTTCATTTGTGTCATTGGATTAACATTTTGGTCATTTTCGTCCTCCCTAGGCATATTCTTGCTCATTTAGAGTTTTAGACCAATCTTGTGCATCCAATAGGTGTGTTTGTGTCATTGGATGATCAATTAGGTAATTTTCGTCCTCCCAAAGCTTATTCTTGTCCAATTAGGGTTTTTAACTAATCTTGTGCATCCAATAAGTTCATTTGTGTCATTGGATGATCAATTAGGTCATTTTCGTCCTCCCTAGGCATATTCTTGTCCAATTAGGGTTTTTAACCAATCTTGTGCATCCAATAGGTGTGTTTGTGTCATTGGATGATCAATTAGGTCATTTTCGTCCTCCCTAGGCTTATTCTTGTCCAATTAGAGTTTTTAACCAAACTTGTGCATCCAATAAGTTCATTTGTGTCATTGGATTAACATTTAGGTCATATCCGTCCTCCCTAGGTATATTCTTGTCCAATTAGGGTTTTTAACCAATCTTGTGCATCCAATAGGTGTGTTTGTGTCATTGGATGATCAATTAGGTCATTTTCGTTCTCCCTAGGCTTATTCTTGTCCAATTAGGGTTTTTAACCAATCTTATGCATCCAATATGTTCATTTGTGTTATTGGATTAACATTTAGGTCATATTCGTGCTCCCTAGGCATATTCTTGTCCAATTTGGGTTTTTAACCAATCTTGTGCATCCAATAGGTGTGTTTGTGTCATTGGATGATCAATTAGGTCATTTTCGTCCTCCCTAGGCATATTCTTGTCCAATTAGGGTTTTTAACCAATCTTGTGCATCCAATAGGTGTGTTTGTGTCATTGGATGATCAATTAGGTCATTTTCGTCCTCCCTAGGCTTATTCTTGTCCAATTAGGGTTTTTAACCAATCTTGTGCATCCAATAACTTTGTTTGTGTCATTGAATTAATATTTAGGTCATTTTCGTCCTCCCTAGGCATATTCTTGTCCAATTAGGGTTTTTAACCAATCTTGTGCATCCAATAGGTGTGTTTGTGTCATTGGATGATCAATTAGGTCATTTTCGTTCCCCCTAGGCTTATTCTTGTCCAATTAGGGTTTTTCACCAATCTTGTGCATCCAATAACTTTGTTTGTGTCATTGAATTAATATTTAGGTCATTTTCGTCCTCCCTAGGCATATTCTTGTCCAATTAGGGTTTTTAACCAATCTTGTGCATCCAATAGGTGTGTTTGTGTCATTGGATGATCAATTAGGTCATTTTCGTCCTCCCTAGGCTTATTCTTGTCCAATTAGGGTTTTTAACCAATCTTGTGCATCCAATAACTTTGTTTGTGTCATTGAATTAATATTTAGGTCATTTTCGTCCTCCCTAGGCATATTCTTGTCCAATTAGGGTTTTTAACCAATCTTGTGCATCCAATAGGTGTGTTTGTGTCATTGGATGATCAATTAGGTCATTTTCGTCCTCCCTAGGCTTATTCTTGTCCAATTAGGGTTTTTAACCAATCTTGTTCATCCAATAGGTGTGTTTGTGTCAATGGATGATCAATTAGGTCGTTTTCGTCGTCCCTAGGCTTATTCATGTCCAATTAGGGTTTTTAACCAATCTTGTGCATCCAATAGGTGTGTTTGTGTCATTGGATGATCAATTAGGTCATTTTCGTCCTACCTAGACTTATTCTTGTCAAATTAGGGTTTTTAATCAATCTTGTGCATCCAATAACTTTGTTTGTGTCATTGAATTAATATTTAGGTCATTTTCGTCCTCCCTAGGCATATTCTTGTCCAATTAGGGTTTTTAACCAATCTTGTGCATCCAATAGGTGTGTTTGTGTCATTGGATGATCAATTAGGTCATTTTCGTCCTCCCTAGGCTTATTCTTGTCCAATTAGGGTTTTTAACCAATCTTGTGCATCCAATAAGTTGAGTTGTGTCATTGAATTGACATTTAGGTCATTTTCGTCCTCCCTAGGCTTATTCTTGTCCAATTAGGGTTTTTAACCAATCTTGCGCATCCAATAGGTGTGTTTGTGTCATTGGATGATCAATTAGGTCATTTTCGTCCTCCATAGGCTTATTCTTGTCCAATTAGGGTTTTTAACCAATCTTGTGCATCCAATAGGTGTGTTTGTGTTATTGGATGATCAATTAGGTCATTTTCGTCCTCCATAGGCTTATTCTTGTCCAATTAGGGTTTTTAACCAATCTTGTGCATCCAATAGGTGTGTTTGTGTCATTGGATGATCAATTAGGTTATTTTCGTCCTCCCTAGGCTTATTCTTGTCCAATTAGGGTTTTTAACTAATCTTGTGCATCCAATAAGGTCATTTGTGTCATTGGATGATCAATAAGGTCATTTTCGTCCTCCCTAGGCATATTCTTGTCCAATTAGGGTTTTTAACCAATCTTGTGCATCCAATAGGTGTGTTTGTGTCATTGGATGATCAATTAGGTCATTTTCGTCCTCCCTAGGCTTATTCTTGTCCAATTAGTATTTTTAACCGTTCTTGTGCATCCAATAGGTGTGTTTGTGTCATTGGATGATCAATTAGGTCATTTTCGTCCTCCCTTTGGCATATTCTTGTCCAATTAGGGTTTTTAACCAATCTTGTGCATCCTATAGGTGTGTTTGTGTCATTGGATTATCAATTAGGTCATTTTCGTCCTCCCTAGGCTTATTCTTGTCCAATTAGGGTTTTTAACCAATCTTGTGCATCCAATAGGTGTGTTTGTGTCATTGGATGATCAATTAGGTCATTTTCGTCTTGCGTAGGAATATTCTTGTCCAATTAGAGTTTTTAACCAATCTTGTGGATCCAATAGGTGTGTTTGTGTCATTGGATGATCAATTAGGTCATTTTCGTCCTCCCTTTGCATATTCTTGTCCAATTAGGGTTTTTAACCAATCTTTGTGCTTCCAGTAGATGTGTTTGTGTAATTGGATGATCAATTTGGTCATTTTCGTCCTCCCTAGGCATATTCTTGTCCAATTAGGGTTTTTAACCGATCTTGTGCATCCAATAGGTGTGTTTGTGTCATTGGATGATCAATTAGGTCATTTTCGTCCTCCCTAGGCTTATTCTTGTCCAATTAAGGTTTTTAACCAATATTGTGCATCCAATAGGTGTGTTTGTGTCATTGGATGATCAATTAGGTCATTTTCGTCCTCCCTAGGCTTATTCTTGCCCAATTAGGGTTTTTAACCAATCTTGTGCATCCAATAAGTTGAGTTGTGTCATTGGATTAGCATTTAGGTCATTTTCGTCCTCCCTAGGCTTTTTCTTGCCCAATTAGGGTTTTTAACCAATCTTGTGCATCCAATAAGTTGAGTTGTGTCATTGGATTAGCATTTAGGTCATTTTCGTCCTCCCTAGGCATATTCTTGTCCAATTAGGGTTTTTAACCAATCTTGTGCTTCCAATAGGTGTGTTTGTGTCATTGGATGATCAATTAGGTCATTTTCGTCCTCCCTAGGCTTATTCTTGTCCAATTAGGGTTTTTAACCAATCTTGTGCATCCAATAACTTTGTTTGTGTCATTGAATTAATATTTAGGTCATTTTCGTCCTCCCTAGGCATATTCTTGTCCAATTAGGGTTTTAAACCAATCTGGTGCATCCAATAAGTTCATTTGTGTCATTGGATTAACATTTAGGTCATTTTCGTCCTCCCTAGGCATATTCTTGTCCAATTAGGGTTTTTAACCAATCTTGTGCATGCAATTGGTGTGTTTGTGTCATTGGATGATCAATTAGGTCATTTTCGTCCTCCCTAGACTTATTCTTGTCCAATTAGGGTTTTGAACCAATGTTGTGCATCCAATAGGTGTGTTTGTGTCATTGGATGATCAATTAGGTCATTTTCGTCCTCCCTTGGCTTATTATTGTCCAATTAGGGTTTTTAACCAATCTTGTGCATCCAATAAGTTCATTTGTGTCATTGGATGATCAATTAGGTCATTTTCGTCCTCCCTAGGCATATTCTTGTCCAACTAGGGTTTTTAACCAATCTTGTGCATCCAATAGGTGTGTTTGTGTCTTTGGATGATCAATTAGGTCATTTTCATCCTCCCTAGGCTTATTCTTGTCCAATTAGGGTTTTTAACCAATCTTGTGCATCCAATAGGTGTGTTTGTGTCATTGGATGATCTATTAGGTCATTTTCGTCCTCGCTAGGCTTATTCTTGTCCAATTAGGGTTTTTAACCAATCTTGTTCATCCAATAAGTTTGTTTGTGTCATTGAATTAATATTTAGGTCCTTTTCGTCCTCCCTAGGCATATTCTTGTCCAATTAGGGTTTTTAACCAATCTTGTGCATCCAATAGGTGTGTTTGTGTCATTGGATGATCAATTAGGTCATTTTCGTCCTCCCTAGGCTTATTCTTGTCCAATTAGGGTTTTTAACCAATCTTGTGCATCCAATAGGTGTGTTTGTGTCATTGGATGATCAATTAGGTCATTTTCGTCCTCCCTAGGCTTATTCTTGTCCAATTAGGGTTTTTAACCAATCTTTTGCATCCAATAGGTGTGTTTGTGTCATTGGATGACCAATTAGGTCATTTTCGTCCTCCCAAGGCATATTCTTGTCCAATTAGGGTTTTTAACCAATCTTGTGCATCCCATAGGTGTGTTTGTGGCAATGGATGATCAATTAGGTCATTTTCGTCCTCCCTAGGCTTATTCTTGTCCAATTAGGGTTTTTAACCAATCTTGTGCATCCAATAGGTGTGTTTGTGTCATTGGATGATCAATTAGGTCATTTTCGTCCTCCCTAGGCTTATTCTTGTCCAATTAGGGTTTTTAACCAATCTTGTGCATCCAATAAAATTGTTGTGTCATTGAATTAATATTTAGGTCATTTTCGTCCTCCCTAGGCATCATCTTGTCAAATTAGAGTTTTTAACCAATCTTTTGGATCCAATAGGTTGGTTTGTGTCATTGGATGATCAATTAGGTCATTTTCGTCCTCCCTAGACTTATTCTTGTCCAATTAAGGTTTTTAACCAATCTTGTGCATCCAATAAGTTAATTTGTGTCATTGGATTAACATTTAGGTCATTTTCGTCCTCCCTAGGCATATTCTTGTCCAATTAGGGTTTTTAACCAATCTTGTGCATCCAATAGGTGTGTTTGTGTCATTGGATGATCAATTAGGTCATTTTCGTCCTCCCTAGGCTTATTCTTGTCCAATTAGGGTTTTTAACCAATCTTGTGGATCCAATATGTTTGTTTGTGTCATTGGATGATCAATTAGGTCATTTTCGTCCTCCCTAGGCTTATTCTTGTCCAATTAGGGTTTTTAACCAATCTTATGCATCCAATAGGTGTGTTTGTGTCATTGGATGATCAATTAGGTCATTTTCGTCCTCCCTAGGCATATTCTTGTCCAACTAGGGTTTTTAACCAATCTTGTGCATCCAATAGGTGTGTTTGTGTCATTGGATGATAAATTAGGTCATTTTCGTCCTCCCTAGGCATATTCTTGTCCAATTAGGGTTTTTAACCAATCTTGTGCATCCAATAGGTGTGTTTGTGTCATTGGATGATCAATTAGGTCATTTTCGTCCTCCCTAGGCTTATTCTTGTCCAATTAGGGTTTTTAACTAATCTTGTGCATCCAATAAGTTCATTTATGTTATTGGATGATCAATTAGGTCATTTTCGTCCTCCCTAGGCATATTCTTGTCCAATTAGGGTTTTTAACCAATCTTGTGCATCCAATAGGTGTGTTTGTGTCATTGGATGATCAATTAGGTCATTTTCGTCCTCCCTAGGCTTATTCTTGTCCAATTAGGGTTTTTAACCGATCTTGTGCATCCAATAGGTGTGTTTGTGTCATTGCATGATCAATTAGGTCATTTTCGTCCTCCCTAGGCATATTCTTGTCCAATTAGGGTTTTTAACCAATCTTGTGCATCCAATAGGTGTGTTTGTGTCATTGGATGATCAATTAGGTCATTTTCGTCCTCCCTAGGCTTATTCTTGTCCAATTAGGGTTTTTAACCAATCTTGTGCATCCAATAAGTTCATTTGTGTCATTGGATTAACATTTAGATCATTTTCGTCCTGCCTAGGCATATTCTTGTCCAATTAGGGTTTTTAACCAATCTTGTGCATCCAATAGGTGTGTTTGTGTCATTGGATGATCAATTAGGTTATTTTCGTCCTCCCTAGGCTTATTCTTGTCCAATTAGGGTTTTTAACCAATCTTGTGCATCCAATAGGTGTGTTTGTGTCATTGGATGACCAATTAGGTCATTTTCGTCCTCCCTAGGCATATTCTTGTCCAATTAGGGTTTTTAACCAATCTTGTGCATCCAATAGGTGTGTTTGTGTCATTGGATGATCAATTAGGTCATTTTCGTCCTCCCTAGGCTTATTCTTGTCCAATTAGGGTTTTTAACCAATCTTGTGCATCCAATAAGTTTAGTTGTGTCATTGGATGATCAATTAGGTCATTTTCGTCCTCCCTAGGCATATTCTTGTCCAATTAGGGTTTTTAACCAATCTTGTGCATCCAATAGGTGTGTTTGTGTCATTGGATGATCAATTAGGTCATTTTCGTCCTCCCTAGGCTTATTCTTGTCCAATTAGGGTTTTTAACCAATCTTGTGCATCCAATACGTTCATTTGTGTCATTGGATTAACATTTTGGTCATTTTCGTCCTCCCTAGGCATATTCTTGCTCATTTAGAGTTTTAGACCAATCTTGTGCATCCAATAGGTGTGTTTGTGTCATTGGATGATCAATTAGGTAATTTTCGTCCTCCCAAAGCTTATTCTTGTCCAATTAGGGTTTTTAACTAATCTTGTGCATCCAATAAGTTCATTTGTGTCATTGGATGATCAATTAGGTCATTTTCGTCCTCCCTAGGCATATTCTTGTCCAATTAGGGTTTTTAACCAATCTTGTGCATCCAATAGGTGTGTTTGTGTCATTGGATGATCAATTAGGTCATTTTCGTCCTCCCTAGGCTTATTCTTGTCCAATTAGGGTTTTTAACCAATCTTGTGCATCCAATAAGTTTGTTTGTGTCATTGAATTAATATTTAGGTCATTTTCGTCCTCCCTAGTTATATTCTTGTCCAATTAGGGTTTTTAACCAATCTTGTGCATCCAATAAGTTCATTTGTGTCATTGGATTAACATTTAGGTCATTTTCGTCCTCCCTAGGCATATTCTTGTCCAATTAGGGTTTTTAACCAATCTTGTGCATCCAATAGGTTGAGTTGTGTCATTGGATTAACATTTAGGTCATTTTCGTCCTCCCTATGCTTATTCTTGTCCAATAAGGGTTTTTAACCAATCTTGTGCATCCAATAAGTTCATTTGTGTCATTGGATTAACATTTAGGTCATTTTCGTCCTCCCTAGGCATATTCTTGTCCAATTAGAGTTTTAGACCAATCTTGTGCATCCAATAGGTGTGTTTGGGTCATTGGATGATCAATTAGGTTATTTTCGTCCTCCCTAGGCTTATTCTTGTCCAATTAGGATTTTTAACTAATCTTGTTCATCCAATAAGTTCATTTGTGTCATTGGATGATCAATTAGGTCATTTTCGTCCTCCCTAGGCATATTCTTGTCCAATTAGGGTTTTTAACCAATCTTGTGCATCCAATAGGTGTGTTTGTGTCATTGGATGATCAATTAGTTAATTTTCGTCCTCCCTAGGCTTATTCTTGTCCAATTAGGGTTTTTAACCAATCTTGTGCATCCAATAGGTGTGTTTGTGTCATTGGATGATCAATTAGGTCATTTTCGTCCTCCCTAGGCATATTCTTGTCCAATTAGGTTTTTTAACCAATCTAGTGCATCCAATAAGTTTGTCTGTTTCATTGAATTAATATTTAGGTCATTTTCGTCCTCCCTAGGCATATTCTTGTCAAATTAGGGTTTTTAACGAATCTTGTGCATCCAATAGGTGTGTTTGTGTCATTGGATGATCAATTAGGCCATTTTCGTCCTCCCTAGGCTTATTCTTGTCCAATTAGGGTTTTTAACCAATCTTGTGCATCCAATAAGTTGAGTTGTGTCATTGGATTAACATTTAGGTCATTTTGGTCATCCCTAGGCTTAATCTTGTCCAATTAGGGTTTTTAACCAATCTTAAGCAACCAATAGGTGTGTTTGTGTCATTGGATGATCAATTAGGTCATTTTCGTCCTCCCTAGGCTTATTCTTGTCCAATTAGGGTTTTTAACCAATTTTGTGCATCCAATAAGTTGAGTTGTGTCATTGGATTAACATTTAGGTCATTTTCGTCCTCCCTAGGCTTATTCTTGTCCAATTAGGGTTTTTAACCAATCTTGCGCATCCAATAAGTTCATTTGTGTCATTGGATTAACATTTAGGTCATTTTCGTCCTCCCTAGGCATATTCTTGTCTAATTAGGGTTTTTAACCAATCTTGTGCATCCAATAGGTGTATTTGTGTCATTGGATGATCAATTAGGTTATTTTCGTCCTCCCTAGGCTTATTCTTGTCCAATTAGGGTTTTTAACCAATCTTGTGCATCCAATGAGTGTGTTTGTGTCATTGGATGATCAATTAGGTCATTTTCGTCCACCCTAGGCATATTCTTGTCCAATTAGGATTTGTAACCAATCTTGTGCATCCAATAAGTTTGTCTGTTTCATCGAATTAATATTTAGGTCATTTTCGTCCTCCCTAGGCATATTCTTGTCCAATTAGGGTTTTTAACCAATCTTGTGCATCCAATAGGTGTGTTTGTGTCATTGGATGATCAATTAGGTTATTTTCGTCCTCCCTAGGCTTATTCTTGTCCAATTAGGGTTTTTAACTAATCTTGTGCATCCAATAAGGTCATTTGTGTCATTGGATGATCAATTAGGTCATTTTCGTCCTCCCTAGGCATATTGTTGTCCAATTAGGGTTTTTAACCAATCTTGTGCATCCAATAGGTGTGTTTGTGTCATTGGATGATCAATTAGGTCATTTTCGTCCTCCCTAGGCTTATTCTTGTCCAATTAGTATTTTTAACCGATCTTGTGCATCCAATAGGTCTGTTTGTGTCATTGGATGATGAATTAGGTCATTTTCGTCCTCCCTTTGGCATATTCTTGTCCAATTAGGATTTTTAACCAATCTTGTGCATCCAATAGGTGTGTTTGTGTCATTGGATGATCAATTAGGTAATTTTCGTCCTCCCTAGGCTTATTCTTGTCCAATTAGGGTTTTTAACCAATCTTGTGCATCCAATAGGTGTGTTTGTGTCATTGGAAGATCAATTAGGTCATTTTCGTCCTCCCTAGGTTTATTCTTGTCCAATTAGGGTTTTTAACCAATCTTGTGCATCCAATAAGTTCATTTGTGTCATTGGATGATCAATTAGGTCATTTTCGTCCTCCCTAGGCTTATTCTTGTCCAATTAGGGTTTTTAACCAATATTGTGCATCCAATAGGTTTGTTTGTGTCATTGGATGATCAATTAGGTCATTTTCGTCCTCCCTAAGCATATTCTTGTCCAACTAAGGTTTTAAACCAATCTTGTGCATCCAATAGGTGTGTTTGTGTCATTGGATGATCAATTAGGTTATTTTCGTCCTCTCTAGACTTATTCTTGTCAAATTAGGGTTTTTAACCAATCTTGTGCATCCAATAACTTTGTTTGTGTCATTGAATTAATATTTAGGTCATTTTGGTCCTCCCTATGCATATTCTTGTCCAATTAGGGTTTTTAACCAATCTTGTGCATCCAATAGGTGTGTTTGTGTCATTGGATGATCAATTAGGTCATTTTCGTCCTCCCTAGGCTTATTCTTGTCCAATTAGGGTTTTTAACCAATCTTTTGCATCCAATAGGTGTGTTTGTATCATTGGATGATCAATTAGGTCATTTTCGTCCTCCAAAGGCTTATTCTTGTCCAATTAGGGTTTTTAACCAATCTTGTGCATCCAATAAGTTCATTTGTGTCATTGGATTAACATTTAGGTCATTTTCGTCCTCCCTAGGCATATTCTTGTCCAATTAGGGTTTTTAACCAATCTTGTGCATCCAATAGGTGTGTTTGTGTCATTGGATGATCAATTAGGTCATTTTCGTCCTCCCTAGGCTTATTCTTGTCCAATTAGGGTTTTTAACCAATCTTGTGCATCCAATAGGTGTGTTTGTGTCATTGGATGATCAATTAGGTCATTTTCGTCCTCCCTAGGCTTATTCTTGTCCAATTAGGGTTTTTAACCAATCTTGTGCTTCCAATAAGTTGAGTAGTGTCATTGGATTAACATTTAGGTCATTTTTGTCCTCCCTTGGTTTATTCTTGTCCAATTAGGGTTTTTAACCAATCTTGTGCATCCAATAAGTTTGTTTGTGTCATTGGATTATCAATTAGGTCATTTTCGTCCTCCCTAGGCTTATTTTTGTCCAATTAGGGTTTTTAACCAATCTTGTGCATCCAATAAGTTTGTTTGTGTCATTGAATTAATATTTAGGTCATTTTCGTCCTCCCTAGGCATCATCTTGTCCAATTAGGATTTTTAACCAATCTTTTGCATCCAATAGGTGTATTTGTGTCATTGGATGATCAATTAGGTCATTTTCGTCCTCCCTAGGTTTATTCTTGTCCAATTAGGGTTTTTAATTAATCTTGTGCATCCAAAAACTTTGTTTGTGTCATTAAATTAATATTTAGGTCATTTTCGTCCTCCCTAGGCATATTCTTGTCCAATTAGGGTTTTTAACCAATCTTGTGCATCCAATAGGTGTGTTTGTGTCATTGGATGATCAATTAGGTCATTTTCGTCCTCCCTAGGCTTATTCTTGTCCAATTAGGGTTTTTAACCAATCTTGTGCATCCAATAGGTGTGTTTGTGTCATTGGATGATCAATTAGGTCATTTTCGTCCTCCCTAGGCTTATTCTTGTCCAATTAGGGTTTTTAACCAATCTTTTGCATCCAATAGGTGTGTTTGTGTCATTGGATGACCAATTAGGTCATTTTCGTCCTCCCAAGGCATATTCTTGTCCAATTAGGGTTTTTAACCAATCTTGTGCATCCCATAGGTGTGTTTGTGGCAATGGATGATCAATTAGGTCATTTTCGTCCTCCCTAGGCTTATTCTTGTCCAATTAGGGTTTTTAACCAATCTTGTGCATCCAATAGGTGTGTTTGTGTCATTGGATGATCAATTAGGTCATTTTCGTCCTCCCTAGGCTTATTCTTGTCCAATTAGGGTTTTTAACCAATCTTGTGCATCCAATAGGTGTGTTTGTTTCTTTGGATGATCAATTAGGTCATTTTCGCCCTCCGTAGGCCTATTCTTGTCCAATTAGGGTTTTTAACCAATCTTGTGCATCCGATAAGTTTGTTTGTGTCAGTGAATTAATATTTAGGTCATTTTCGTCCTCCCTAGGCATATTCTTGTCCAATTAGGGTTTTTAACCAATCTTGTGCATCCAATAGGTGTGTTTGTGTCATTGGATGATCAATTAGGTCATTTTCGTCCTCCCTAGGCTTATTCTTGTCCAATTAAGGTTTTTAACTGATCTTATGCATCCAATAGGTGTGTTTGTGTCATTGGATGATCAATTAGGTCATTTTCGTCCTCCCTAGGCATATTCTTGTCCAATTAGGGTTTTTAACCAATCTTGTGCATCCAATAGGTGTGTTTGTGTCATTGGATGATCAATTAGGTCATTTTCGTCCTCCATAGGGTTATTCTTGTCCAATTAGGGTTTTTAACCAATCTTGTGCATCCAATAAGTTGAGTTGTGTCATTGGATTAACATTTAAGTCATTTTCGTCCTCCCTAGGCTTATTCTTGTCCAATTAGGGTTTTTAACCAATCTTGTGCATCCAATAAGTTCATTTGTGTCATTGGATTAACATTTAGGTCATTTTCGTCCTCCCTAGGCATATTCTTGTCCAATTAGGGTTTTTAACAAATCTTGCGCATCCAATAGGTGTGTTTATGTCATTGGATGATCAATTAGGTCATTTTCGTCCTCCCTAGGCATATTCTTGTCCAATTAGGGTTTTTAACCAATCTTGTGCATCCAATAGGTGTGTTTGTGTCATTGGATGATCAATTAGGTCATTTACGTCCTCCCTATGCTTATTCTAGTCCAATTAGGGTTTTTAACCAATCTTGTGCATCCAATAACTTTGTTTGTGTCATTGAATTAATATTTACGTCATTTACGTCCTCCCTAG
The DNA here is from genome assembly GCA_037974775.1 of Cicer pinnatifidum. NCBI lineage: Eukaryota > Viridiplantae > Streptophyta > Magnoliopsida > Fabales > Fabaceae > Cicer > Cicer pinnatifidum. The sequence continues at coordinate 202,782 of JBBPBR010001100.1, forward strand.
GCATATTCTTGTCCAATTAGGGTTTTTAACCAATCTTGTGCATCCAATAGGTGTGTTTGTGTCATTGGATGATCAATTAGGTCATTTTCGTCCTCCCTAGGCTTATTCTTGTCCAATTAGGGTTTTTAACCAATCTTGTGCATCCAATAAGTTGAGTTGTGTCATTGGATTAACATTTAGGTCTATTTCGTCCTCCCTAGGCTTATTCTTGTCCAATTAGGGTTTTTAACTAATCTTGTGCATCCAATAGGTGTGTTTGTGTCATTGGATGATCAATTAGGTCATTATCATCCTCCCTAGGCTTATTCTTGTCCAATTAGGGTTTTTAACCAATCTTGTGCATCCAATAGGTATGTTTGTGTGATTGGATGATCAATTAGGTTATTTTCGTCCTCCCTAGGCTTATTCTTGTCCAATTAGGGTTTTTAACCAATCTTGTGCATCCAATAAGTTGAGTTGTGTCATTGGATGATCAATTAGGTCATTTTCGTCCTCCCTAGGCATATTCTTGTCCAATTAGGGTTTTTAACCAATCTTGTGCATCCAATAGGTGTGTTTGTGTCATTGGATGATCAATTAGGTCATTTTCGTCCTCCCTAGGCTTATTCTTGTCCAATTAGGGTTTTTAACCAATCTTGTGCATCCAATACGTTCATTTGTGTCATTGGATTAACATTTTGGTCATTTTCGTCCTCCCTAGGCATATTCTTGCTCATTTAGAGTTTTAGACCAATCTTGTGCATCCAATAGGTGTGTTTGTGTCATTGGATGATCAATTAGGTAATTTTCGTCCTCCCAAAGCTTATTCTTGTCCAATTAGGGTTTTTAACTAATCTTGTGCATCCAATAAGTTCATTTGTGTCATTGGATGATCAATTAGGTCATTTTCGTCCTCCCTAGGCATATTCTTGTCCAATTAGGGTTTTTAACCAATCTTGTGCATCCAATAGGTGTGTTTGTGTCATTGGATGATCAATTAGGTCATTTTCGTCCTCCCTAGGCTTATTCTTGTCCAATTAGGGTTTTTAACCAATCTTGTACATCTAATAAGTTCATTTGTGTCATTGGATTAACATTTAGGTCATTTTCGTCCTCCTTAGGCATATTCTTGTCCAATTAGGGTTTTTAACCCATCTTGTGCATCCAATAGGTGTATTTGTGTCATTGGATGATCAATTAGGTCATTTTCGTCCTCCCTAGGCATTTTTTGGTCCAATTAGGGTTTTTAACCAATCTTGTGCATCCAATAGGTGTGTTTGTGTCATTGGATGATCAATTAGGTCATTTTCGTCCTCCCTAGGCATATTCTTGTCCAATTAGGGTTTTTAACCAATCTTGTGCATCCAATAGGTGTGTTTGTGTCATTGGATGATCAATTAGGTCATTTTCGTCCTCCCTAGGCTTATTCTTGTCCAATTAGGGTCTTTAACCAATCTTCTGCATCCGATAAGTTTGTTTGTATCATTGAATTAATATTTAGGTCATTTTTGTCCTCCCTAGGCATATTCTTGCCCAATTAGGGTTTTTAACCAATCTTGTGCATCCAATAGGTGTGTTTGTGTCATTGGATGATCAATTAGGTCATTTTCGTCCTCCCTAGGCTTATTCTTGTTCAATTAGGGTTTTTAACCAATCTTGTGCATCCAATAGGTGTGTTTGTGTCATTGGATGATCAATTAGGTCATTTTCGTCCTCCCTAGGTATATTCTTGTCCAATTATGGTTTGTAACCAATCTTGTGCTTCCAATAAGTTTGTCTGTTTCATCGAATTAATTTTTAGGTCATTTTCGTCCTCCCTAGGCATATTCTTTTCCAATTAGGGTTTTTAACCAATCTTGTGCATCCAATAGGTGTGTTTGTGTCATTGGATGATCAATTAGGTCATTTTCGTCCTCCCTTTGGCATATTCTTGTCCAATAAGGGTTTTTAACCTATCTTGTGCATCGAATAGGTGTGTTTGTGTCATTGGATGATCAATTAGGTCATTTTCGTCCTCCCTAGGCTTATTCTTGTTCAATTAGGGTTTTTAACCAATCTTGTGCATCCAATAGGTGTGTTTGTGTCATTGGATGATCAATTAGGTCATTTTCGTCCTCCCTAGGTATATTCTTGTCCAATTATGGTTTGTAACCAATCTTGTGCATCCAATAAGTTTGTATGTTTCATCGAATTAATATTTAGGTCATTTTCATCCTCCCTAGGCATATTCTTGTCCAATTAGGGTTTTTAACCAATCTTGTGCATCCAATAAGTTGAGTTGTGTCATTGGATTAACATTTAGGTCATTTTCGTCCTCCCTAGGCTTATTCTTGTCCAATTAGGGTTTTTAACCGATCTTGTGCATCCAATAGGTGTGTTTGTGTCATTGGATGATCAATTAGGTCATTTTCGTCCTTCCTATGGCATATTCTTGTCCAATTAGGGTTTTTAACCAATCTTGTCCATCCAATAGGTGTGTTTGTGTCATTGGATGATCAATTAGGTCATTTTCGTCCTCCCTTTGCATATTCTTGTCCAATTAGGGTTTTTAACCAATCTTGTGCTTCCAATAGATGTGTTTGTGTAATTGGAAGATCAATTAGGTCATTTTCGTCCTCCCTAGGCATATTCTTGTCCAATTAGGGTTTTTAACCAATCTTGTGCATCCAATAGGTGTGTTTGTGTCATTGGATGATCAGTTAGGTCATTTTCATCCTCCCTAGGCTTATTCTTGTCCAATTAAGGTTTTTAACCAATCTTGTGCATCCAATAGGTGTGTTTGTGTCATTGGATGATCAATTAGGTCATTTTCGTCCTCCATAGGCTTATTCTTGTGCAATTAGGGTTTTTAACCAATATTGTGCATCCAATAGGTGTGTTTGTGTCATTGGATGATCAATTAGGTCATTTTCGTCCTCCCTAGGCATATTCTTGTCCAATTAGGGTTTTTAACCAATCTTGTCCATCCAATAGGTGTATTTGTGTCATTGGATGATCAATTAGGTTATTTTCGTCCTCCCTAGGCTTATTCTTGTCCAATTAGCGTTTTTAACCAATCTTGTGCATCCAATAGGTGTGTTTGTGTCATTGGATGATCAATTAGGTCATTTTCGTCCTCCCTAGGCATATTCTTGTCCAATTAGGGTTTTTAACCAATCTTGTGCATCCAATAAGTTTGTCTGTTTCATTGAATTAATATTTAGGTCATCTTCGTCCTCCCTAGGCATATTCTTGTCCAATTAGGGTTTTTAAAGAATCTTGTGCATCCAGTAGGTGTGTTTGTGTCATTGGATGATCAATTAGGTCATTTTCGTCCTCCCTAGGCTTATTCTTGTCCAATTAGGGTTTTTAACCAATCTTGTGCATCCAATAAGTTGAGTTGTGTCATTGGATTAACATTTAGGTCATTTTCGTCCTCCCTAGGCTTATTCTTGTCCAATTAGGGTTTTTAACCAATCTTGTGCATCCAATAAGTTCATTTGTGTCATTGGATTAACATTTAGGTCATTTTCGTCCTCCCTAGGCATATTCTTGTCCAATTAGGGTTTTTAACCAATCTTGTGCATCCAATAGGTGTGTTTGTGTCATTGGATGATCAATTAGGTTATTTTCGTCCTCCCTCGGCTTATTCTTGTCCAATTAGGGTTTTTAACCAATCTTGTGCACCCAATACGTTCATTTGTGTCGTTGGATTAACATTTAGGTCATTTTCGTCCTACCTAGGCATATTCTTGTCCAATTAGAGTTTTAGACCAATCTTGTGCATCCAATAGGTGTGTTTGTGTCATTGGATGATCAATTAGGTTATTTTCGTCCTCCCTAGGCTTATTCTTGTCCAATTAGGGTTTTTAACCAATCTTGTGCATCCAATATGTTCATTTGTGTCATTGGATGATCAATTAGGTCATTTTCGTCCTCCCTAGGCATATTCTTGTCCAATTAGGGTTTTTAACCAATCTTGTGCATCCAATAGGTGTGTTTGTGTCATTGGATGATCAATTAGGTCATTTTCGTCCTCCCTAGGCTTATTCTTGTCCAATTAGGGTTTTTAACCAATCTTGGGCATCCGATAAGTTTGTTTGTGTCATTGAATTAATATTTAGGTCATTTTCGTCCTCCCTAGGCATATTCTTGTCCAATTAGGGTTTTTAACCAATCTTGTGCATCAAATAGGTGTGTTTGTGTCATTGGATAATCAATTAGGTCATTTTCGTCCTCCCTAGGCTTATTCTTGTCCAATTAGGGTTTTTAACCAATCTTGTTCATCCAATATGTTTGTTTGTGTCATTGGATGATCAATTAGGTCATTTTCGTCCTCCCTAGGCATATTCTTGTCCAATTAGGGTTTTTAACCAATCTTGTGCATCCAATAGGTGTGTTTGTGTCATTGGATGATCAATTAGGTCATTTTCGTCCTCCCTAGGCTTATTCTTGTCCAATTAGGGTTTTTAACCAATCTTGTGCATCTAATAGGTGTGTTTTTGTCATTGGATGATCAATTAGGTCATTTTCGTCCTTCCTAGGCTTATTCTTGTCCAATTAGGGTTTTTAACCAATTTTGTGCATCCGATAAGTTTGTTTGTGTCATTGAATTAATATTTAGGTCATTTTCGTCTTCCCTAGGCATATTCTTGTCCAATTAGGGTTTTTAACCAATCTTGTTCATCCAATATGTTTGTTTGTGTCATTGGATGATCAATTAGGTCATTTTCGTCCTCCCTAGGCATATTCTTGTCCAATTAGGGTTTTTAACCAATCTTGTGCATCCAATAGGTGTGTTTGTGTCATTGGATGATCAATTAGGTCATTTTCGTCCTCCCTAGGCTTATTCTTGTCCAATTAGGGTTTTTAACCAATCTTGTGCATCTAATAGGTGTGTATGTGTTATTGGATGATCAATTAGGTCATTTTCGTCCTCCCTAGGCTTTTTCTTGTCCAATTAGGGTTTTTAACCAATCTTGTGCATCCGATAAGTTTGTTTGTGTCATTAAATTAATATTTAGGTCATTTTCGTCCTCCCTAAGCATATTCTTGTCCAATTAGGGTTTTTAACCAATCTTATGCATCCAATAGGTGTGTTTGTGTCATTGGATGATCAATTAGGTCATTTTCGTCCTCCCTAGGCATATTCTTGTCCAATTAGGGTTTTTAACCAATCTTGTGCATCCAATAGGTGTGTTTGTGTCATTGGATGATCAATTAGGTCATTTTCGTCCTCCCTAGGCTTATTCTTGTCCAATTAGGGTTTTTAACCAATCTTGTGCATCCAATAGGTGTGTTTGTGTCATTGGATGATCTATTTGGTCATTTTCGTCCTCCCTAGGCTTATTCTTGTCCAATTAGGGTTTTTAACCAATCTTGTGCATCCAATAGGTGTGTTTGTGTCATTGGATGATCAATTAGGTCATTTTCGTCCTCCATAGGCTTATTCTTGTCCAATTAAGGTTTTTAACCAATCTTGTGCATCCAATAACTTTGTTTGTGTCATTGAATTAATATTTAGGTCATTTTCGTCCTCCCTAGGCATATTCTTGTCCAATTAGGGTTTTTAACCAATCTTGTGCATCCAATAGGTGTGTTTGTGTCATTGGATGATCAATTAGGTCATTTTCGTCCTCCCTAGGCTTATTCTTGTCCAATTAGGGTTTTTAACCAATCTTGTGCATCCAATAACTTTGTTTGTGTCATTGCATTAATATTTAGGTCATTTTCTTCCTCCCTAGGCATATTCTTGTCCAATTAGGGTTTTTAACCAATCTTGTGCATCCAATAGGTGTGTTTGTGTCATTGGATGATCAATTAGGTTATTTTCGTCCTCCCTAGGCTTATTCTTGTCCAATTAGGGTTTTTAACCAATCTTGTGCGTCCAATAGGTGTGTTTGTGTCATTGGATGATCAATTAGGTCATTTTCGTCCTCCCTAGGCATATTCTTGTCCAATTAGGGTTTTTAACCAATCTTGTGCATCCAATAGGTGTATTTGTGTCATTGGATGATCAATTAGGTTATTTTCGTCCTCCCTAGGCTTATTCTTGTCCAATTAGGGTTTTTAACCAATCTTGTGCATCCAATAGGTGTGTTTGTGTCATTGGATGATCAATTAGGTCATTTTCGTCCTCCCTAGGCATATTCTTGTCCAATTAGGGTTTTTAACCAATCTTGTGCATCCAATAAGTTGAGTTGTGTCATTGGATTAACATTTAGGTCATTTTCGTCCTCCCTAGGCTTATTCTTGTCCAATTAGGATTTTTAACCAATCTTTTGCATCCAATAGGTGTGTTTGTGTCATTGGATGATCAATTAGGTCATTTTCGTCCTCCCTAGGCTTATTCTTGTCCAATTAGGGTTTTTAACCAATCTTGTGCATCCGATAAGTTTGTTTGTGTCATTAAATTAATATTTAGGTCATTTTCTTCCTCCCTAGGCATATTCTTGTCCAATTAGGGTTTTTAACCAATCTTGTGCATCCAATAGGTGTGTTTGTGTCATTGGATGATCAATTAGGTCATTTTCGTCCTCCCTATGCATATTCTTATCCAATTAGGGTTTTTAACCAATCTTGTGCATCCAATAGGTGTGTTGTGTCATTGGATGATCAATTAGGTCATTTTCGTCCTCCCTAGGCATATTCTTGTCCAATTTGGGTTTTTAACCTATCTTATGCATCCAATAGGTGTGTTTGTGTCATTGGATGATCAATTAGGTCATTTTCGTCCTCCCTAGGCATATTCTTGTCCAATTAGGGTTTTTAACCAATCTTGTGCATCCAATTGGTGTGTTTGTGTCATTGGATGATCAATTAGGTCATTTTTGCCTCCCTAGGCATATTCTTGTCCAATTAGGGTTTTTAACCAATCTTGTGCATCCAATAAGTTGAGTTGTGTCATTGGATTAACATTTAGGTCCTTTTCGTCCTGCCTAGGCTTATTCTTGTCCAATTAGGGTTTTTAACCAATCTTGTGCATCCAATAGGTGTGTTTGTGTCATTGGATGATCAATTAGGTCATTTTCGTCCTCCCTAGGCTTATTCTTGTCCAATTAGGGTTTTTAACCAATCTTGTGCATCCAATAGGTGTGTTTGTGTCATTGGATGATCAATTAGGTCATTTTCGTCCTCCCTAGGCTTTTTCTTACCCAATTAGGGTTTTTAACCAATCTTGTGCATCCAATAAGTTGTGTTGTGTCATTGGATTAACATTTAGGTCATTTTCGTCCTCCCTAGGCTTATTCTTGTCCAATTAGGGTTTTTAACCAATCTTGTGCATCCAATAAGTTCATTTGTGTCATTGGGTTAACATTTAGGTCATTTTCGTCCTCCCTAAGCATATTCTTGTCCAATTAGAGTTTTAGACCAATCTTGTGCATCCAATAGGTGTGTTTGTGTCATTGGATGATCAATTAGGTTATTTTCGTCCTCCCTAGGCTTATTCTTGTCGAATTAGGGTTATTAAATCATCTTGTGCATCCAATAAGTTTATTTGTGTCATTGGATGATCAATTAGGTCATTTTCGTCCTCCCTAGGCTTATTCTTGTCCAATTAGGGTTTTTAACCAATCTTGTGCATCCAATAAGTTGAGTTGTGTCATTGGATTAACATTTAGGTCATTTTCGTCCTCCCTAGGCTTATTCTTGTCCAATTAGGGTTTTTAACCAATCTTGTGCATCCAATAGGTGTGTTTGTGTCATTGGATGATCAAATAGGTCATTTTCGTCCTCCCTAGGCTTATTCTTGTCCAATTAGGGTTTTTAACCAATCTTGTGCATCCAATAAGTTCATTTGTGTCATTGGATTAACATTTAGGGCATTTTCGTCCTCCCTAGGCATATTCTTGTCCAATTAGGGTTTTTAACCAATCTTGAGCTTCCAATAGGTGTGTTTGTGTCATTGGATGATCAATTAGGTCATTTTCGTCCTCCCTAGGCTTATTCTTGTCCAATTAGGGTTTTTAACCAATCTTGTGCATCCAATGGGTGTGTTTGTGTCATTGGATGATCAATTAGGTCATTTTCGTCCTCCCTAGGCTTATTCTTGTCCAATTAGTATTTTTAACCGATCTTGTGCATCCAATAGGTCTGTTTGTGTAAATGGATGATGAATTAGGTCATTTTTGTCCTCCCTTTGGCATATTCTTGTCCAATTAGGGTTTTTAACCAATCTTGTGCATCCAATAAGTTCATTTGTGTCATTGGATTAACATTTAGGTCATTTTCGTCCTCCCTAGGCATATTCTTGTCCAATTAGGGTTTTTAACCAATCTTGTGCATCCAATAGGTGTGTTTGTGTCATTGGATGATCAATTAGGTCATTTTCGTCCTCACTAGGCTTATTCTTGTCCAATTAGGGTTTTTAACAAATCTTGTGCATCTAATAGGTGTGTATGTGTCATTGGATGATCAATTAGGTCATTTTCGTCCTCCCTAGGCTTATTCTAGTCCAATTAGGGTTTTTAACCAATCTTGTGCATCCGATAAGTTTGTTTGTGTCATTAAATTAATATTTAGGTCATTTTCGTCCTCCCTAGGCATATTCTTGTCCAATTAGGGTTTTTAACCAATCTTGTGCATCCAATAGGTGTGTTTGTGTCATTGGATGATCAATTAGGTCATTTTTGTCCTCCCTAGGCCTATTCTTGTCCAATTAGGGTTTTTAACCAATCTTGTGTATCCAATAAGTTGAGTTGTGTCATTGGATTAACATTTAGGTCATTTTCGTCCTCCCTAGGCTTATTCTTGTCCAATTAGGGTTTTTAACCAATCTTGTGCATCCAATAGGTGTGTTTGTGTCATTGGATGATCAATTAGGTCATTTTCGTCCTCCCTAGGCTTATTCTTGTCCAATTAGGGTTTTTAACTAATCTTGTGCATCCGATAAGTTTGTTTGTGTCATTGAATTAATATTTAGGTCATTTTCATCCTCCCTAGGCATATTCTTGACCAATTACGGTTTTTAATTAATCTTGTGCATCCTATAGGTGTGTTTGTGTCATTGGATGATCAATTAGGTCATTTTCGCCCTCCCTAGGCTTATTCTTGTCCAATTAGGGTTTTTAACCAATCTTGTGCATCCTATAGGTGTGTTTGTGTCAATGGATGATCAATTAGGTCATTTTCGTCCTCCCTAGGCATATTCTTGTCCGATTAGGGTTTTTAACCAATCTTGTGCATCCAATAGGTGTGTTTGTGTCATTGGATGATCAATTAGGTCATTTTCGTCCTCCCTAGGCATATTCTTGTCCAGTTAGGGTTTTTAACCAATCTTGTGCATCCAATAGCTGTGTTTGTGTCATTGGATGATCAATTAGGTCATTTTCGTCCTCCCTAGGCATATTCTTGTCCAATTAGGGTTTTTAACCAATCTTGTGCATCCAATAGGTGTGTTTGTGTCATTGGATGATCAATTAGGTCATTTTCGTCCTCCCTAGGCTTATTCTTGTCCAATTAGGGTTTTTAACCAATCTTGGGCATCCGATAAGTTTGTTTGTGTCATTGAATTAATATTTAGGTCATTTTCGTCCTCCCTAGGCATATTCTTGTCCAATTAGGGTTTTTAACCAATCTTGTGCATCAAATAGGTGTGTTTGTGTCATTGGATAATCAATTAGGTCATTTTCGTCCTCCCTAGGCTTATTCTTGTCCAATTAGGGTTTTTAACCAATCTTGTTCATCCAATATGTTTGTTTGTGTCATTGGATGATCAATTAGGTCATTTTCGTCCTCCCTAGGCATATTCTTGTCCAATTAGGGTTTTTAACCAATCTTGTGCATCCAATAGGTGTGTTTGTGTCATTGGATGATCAATTAGGTCATTTTCGTCCTCCCTAGGCTTATTCTTGTCCAATTAGGGTTTTTAACCAATCTTGTGCATCTAATAGGTGTGTTTTTGTCATTGGATGATCAATTAGGTCATTTTCGTCCTTCCTAGGCTTATTCTTGTCCAATTAGGGTTTTTAACCAATTTTGTGCATCCGATAAGTTTGTTTGTGTCATTGAATTAATATTTAGGTCATTTTCGTCTTCCCTAGGCATATTCTTGTCCAATTAGGGTTTTTAACCAATCTTGTGCATCCAATAGGTGTGTTTGTGTCATTGGATGATCAATTAGGTCATTTACGTCCTCCCTTGGCTTATTCTTGTCCAATTTGGGTTTTTAACCAATCTTGTGCATCCAATAACTTTGTTTGTGTCATTGAATTAATATTTAGGTCATTTTCGTCCTCCCTAGGCATATTCTTGTCCAATTAGGGTTTTTAACCAATCTTGTGCATCCAATAGGTGTGTTTGTGTCATTGGATGATCAATTAGGTCATTTTCGTCCTCCCTAGGCTTATTCTTGTCCAATTAGGGTTTTTAACCAATCTTGTGCATCCAATAGGTGTGTTTGTGTCATTGGATGATCAATTAGGTCATTTTCGTCCTTCCTAGGCTTATTCTTGTCCCATTAGGGTTTTTAACCAATCTTGTGCATCCAATAAGTTCATTTGTGTCATTGGATTAACATTTAGGTCATTTTCGTCCTCCCTAGGCATATTCTTGTCCAATTAGGGTTTTTAACCAATCTTGTGCATCCAATAGGTGTGTTTGTGTCATTGGATGATCAATTAGGTCATCTACGTCCTCCCTAGGCTTATTCTTGTCCAATTAGGGTTTTTAACCAATCTTGTGCATCCAATAGGTGTGTTTGTGTCATTGGATGATCAATTAGGTCATTTTCGTCCTCCCTAGGCATATTCTTGTCCAATTAGGGTTTTTAACCATTCTTGTGCTTCCAATAGGTGTGTTTGTGTCATTGGATGATCAATTAGGTCATTTTCGTCCTCACTAGGCTTATTCTTGTCCAATTAGGGTTTTTAACCAATCTTGTGCATCCAATAGGTTTGTTTGTGTCATTGGATGATCAATTAGGTCATTTTCGTCCTCCCTAGGCATATTCTTGTCCAATTAGGGTTTTTAACCAATCTTGTGCATCCAATAGGTGTGTTTGTGTCATTGGATGATCAATTAGGTCATTTTCGTCCTCCCTAGGCTTATTCTTGTCCAATTAGGGTTTTTAACCAATCTTGTGCATCCAATAACTTTGTTTGTGTGATTGAATTAATATTTAGGTCATTTTCGTCCTCCCTAGGCATATTCTTGTCCAATTAGGGTTTTTAACCAATCTTGTACATCCAATAGGTGTGTTTGTGTCATTGGATGATCAATTAGGTCATTTTCGTCCTCCCTAGGCTTATTCTTGTCCAATTAGGGTTTTTAACCAATCTTGTGCATCCAATAGGTGTGTTTGTTTCATTGGATGATCAATTAGGTTATTTTCGTCCTCCCTAGGCTTATTCTTGTCCAATTAGGGTTTTTAAACAATCTTGTGCATCCAATAGGTGTGTTTGTGTTTTTGGATGATCCATTAGGTCATTTTCGTCCTCCGTAGGCTTATTCTTGTCCAATTAGGGTTTTTAACCAATCTTGTGCATCCGATAAGTTTGTTTGTGTCATTAAATTAATATTTAGGTCATTTTCGTCCTCCCTAGGCATATTCTTGTCCAATTAGGGTTTTTAACCAATCTTGTGCATCCAATAGGTGTGTTTGTGTCATTGGATGATCAATTAGGTCATTTTCGTCCTCCCTAGGCTTATTCTTGTCCAATTAGGGTTTTTAACCAATCTTGTGCATCCAATAAGTTCATTGGTGTCATTGGATAATCAATTAGGTCATTTTCGTCCTCCCTAGGCATATTCTTGTCCAACTAGGGTTTTTAACCAATCTTGTGCATCCAATAGGTGTGTTTGTATCATTGGATGATCAATTAGGTCATTTTCGTCCTCCCTAGGCTTATTCTTGTCCAATTAGGGTTTTTAACCAATCTTGTGCATCCAATAAGTTGAGTTGTGTCATTGGATTAACATTTCGGTCATTTTCGTTCTCCCTAGGCTTATTCTTGTCCAATTAGGGTTTTTAACCAATCTTGTGCATCCAATAGGTGTGTTTGTGTCATTGGATGATCAATTAGGTCATTTTCGTCCTCCCTAGGCTTATTCTTGTCCAATTAGGGTTTTTAACCAATCTTGTGCATCCAATAAGTTCATTGGTGTCATTGGATGATCAATTAGGTCATTTTCGTCCTCCCTAGGCATATTCTTGTCCAACTAGGGTTTTTAACCAATCTTGTGCATCCAATAGGTGTGTTTGTATCATTGGATGATCAATTAGGTCATTTTCGTCCTCCCTAGGCTTATTCTTGTCCAATTAGGGTTTTTAACCAATCTTGTGCATCCAATAAGTTGAGTTGTGTCATTGGATTAACATTCCGGTCATTTTCGTTCTCCCTAGGCTTATTCTTGACCAATTAGGGTTTTTAACCAATCTTCTGCATCCAATATCTTTGTTTGTGTCATTGAATTAATATTTAGGTCATTTTCGTCCTCCCTAGGCATATTCTTGTCCAATTAGGGTTTTTAACCAATCTTGTGCATCCAATAGGTGTGTTTGTGTCATTGGATGATCAATTAGGTCATTTTCGTCCTCCCTAGGCTTATTCTTGTCCAGTTAGGGTTTTTAACCAATCTTGTGCATCCAATAAGTTCATTTGTGTCATTGGATTAACATTTAGGTCATTTTCGTCCTCCCTAGGCATATTCTTGTCCAATTAGGGTTTTTAACCAATCTTGTGCATCCAATAGGTGTGTTTGTGTCATTGGATGATCAATTAGGTCATTTTCGTCCTCCCTAGGCTTATTCTTGTCCAATTAGGGTTTTTAACCAATCTTGTGCCTTCAATAGGTGTGTTTGTGCCATTGGATGAACATTTAGGTCATTTTCGTCCTCCCTAGGCATATTCTTGTCCAATTAGGGTTTTTAACCAATCTTGTGCATCCAATAGGTGTGTTTGTGTCATTGGATGATCAATTAGGTCATTTTCGTCCTCCCTAGGCTTATTCTTGTCCAATTAGGGTTTTTAACCAATCTTGTGCATCCTATAAGTTGAGTTGTGTCATTGGATTAACATTTAGATCATTTTCGTCCTCCCTAGGCTTATTCTTGTCCAATTAGGGTTTTTAGCCGATCTTGTGCATCCAATAGGTGTGTTTGTGTCATTGGATGATCAATTAGGTCATTTTCGTCCTCCCTTTGGCATATTCTTGTCCAATTAGGGTTTTTAACCAATCTTGTGCATCCAATAGGTGTGTTTGTGTCATTGGATGATCAATTAGGTCATTTTCGTCTTCCCTAGGCTTATTCTTGTCCAATTAGGGTTTTTAACCAATCTTGTGCATCCGATAAGTTTGTTTGTGTCATTAAATTAATATTTAGGTCATTTTCGTCCTCCCTAGGCATATTCTTGTCCAATTAGGGTTTTTAACCAATCTTGTGCATCCAATAGGTGTGTTTGTGTCATTGGATGATCAATTAGGTCATTTTTGTCCTCCCTAGGCCTATTCTTGTCCAATTAGGGTTTTTAACCAATCTTGTGTATCCAATAAGTTGAGTTGTGTCATTGGATTAACATTTAGGTCATTTTCGTCCTCCCTAGGCTTATTCTTGTCCAATTAGGGTTTTTAACCAATCTTGTGCATCCAATAGGTGTGTTTGTGTCATTGGATGATCAATTAGGTCATTTTCGTCCTCCCTAGGCTTATTCTTGTCCAATTAGGGTTTTTAACTAATCTTGTGCATCCGATAAGTTTGTTTGTGTCATTGAATTAATATTTAGGTCATTTTCATCCTCCCTAGGCATATTCTTGACCAATTACGGTTTTTAATTAATCTTGTGCATCCTATAGGTGTGTTTGTGTCATTGGATGATCAATTAGGTCATTTTCGCCCTCCCTAGGCTTATTCTTGTCCAATTAGGGTTTTTAACCAATCTTGTGCATCCTATAGGTGTGTTTGTGTCAATGGATGATCAATTAGGTCATTTTCGTCCTCCCTAGGCATATTCTTGTCCGATTAGGGTTTTTAACCAATCTTGTGCATCCAATAGGTGTGTTTGTGTCATTGGATGATCAATTAGGTCATTTTCGTCCTCCCTAGGCATATTCTTGTCCAGTTAGGGTTTTTAACCAATCTTGTGCATCCAATAAGTTGAGTTGTGGCATTGGATTAACATTTAGGTCATTTTCATTCTCCCTAGGCTTATTCTTGTCCAATTAGGGTTTTTAACCAATCTTGTGCATCCAATAACTTTGTTTGTGTCATTGAATTAATATTTAGGTCATTTTCGTCCTCCCTAGGCATATTCTTGTCCAATTAGGGTTTTTAACCAATCTTGTGCATCCAATAGGTGTGTTTGTGTCATTGGATTAACATTTAGGTCATTTTCGTCCTTCCTATGCATATTCTTGTCCAATTAGGGTTTTTAACCAATCTTGTGCTTCCAATAGGTGTGTTTGTGTCATTGGATGATCAATTAGGTCATTTTTGTCCTCCCTAGGCATATTCTTGTCCAATTAGGGGTTTTAACCAATCTTGTTCATGCAATAGGTGTGTTTGTGTCATTGGATGATCAATTAGGTCATTTTCGTCCTCCCTAGGCATATTCTTGTCCAATTAGGGTTTTTAACCAATCTTGTGCATCCAATAGGTGTGTTTGTGTCATTGGATGATCAATTAGGTCATTTTCGTCCTCCCTAGGCTTATTCTTGTCCAATTAGGGTTTTTAACCAATCTTGTGCATCCAACAAGTTCATTTGTGTCATTGGATTAACATTTAGGTCATTTTCGTCCTCCCTAGGCATATTCTTGTCCAATTAGGGTTTTTAACCAATCTTGTGCATCCAATAAGTTTGTTTGTTTCATTGAATTAATATTTAGGTCATTTTCGTCCTCCCTAGGCATATTCTTGTCCAATTAGGGTTTTTAACCAATCTTGTGCATCCAATAGGTGTGTTTGTGTCATTGGATGATCAATTAGGTCATTTTCGTCCTCCCTAGGCTTATTCTTGTCCAATTAGGGTTTTTAACCAATATTGTGCATCCAATAGGTGTGTTTGTGTCAATTGATGATCAATTAGGTCATTTTCGTCCTCCCTAGGCTTATTCTTGTCCAATTAGGATTTTTAACCAATCTTGTGCGTCCAATAGGTGTGTTTGTGTCATTGGATGATCAATTAGGTCATTTTCGTCCTCCCTAGGCATATTCTTGTCCAATTAGGGTTTTTAACCAATCTTGTGCATCCAATAAGTTTGTTTGTTTCATTGAATTAATATTTAGGTCATTTTAGTCCTCCCTAGGCATATTCTTGTCCAATTTGGGTTTTTAACCAATCTAGTGCATCCAATAGGTGTATTTGTGTCATTGGATGATCAATTAGGTCATTTTCGTCCTCCCTAGGCATATTCTTGTCCAATTAGGGTTTTTAACGAATCTTGTGCATCCAATAGGTGTGTTTGTGTCATTGGATGATCAATTAGGTCATTTTCGTCCTGCCTAGGCTTATTCTTGTCCAATTAGGGTTTTTAACCAATCTTGTGCATCCAATAGGTGTGTTTGTGTCATTGGATGATCAATTAGGTCATTTTCGTCCTCCCTAGGCATATTCTTGTCCAATTAGGGTTTTTAACCAATCTTGTGCATCCAATAAGTTTGTTTGTTTCATTGAATTAATATTTAGGTCATTTTCGTCCTCCCTAGGCATATTCTTGTCCAATTAGGGTTTTTAACCAATCTTGTGCATCCAATAGGTGTAATTGTGTCATTGGATGATCAATTAGGTCATTTTCGTCCTCCCTAGGCATATTCTTGTCCAATTAGGGTTTTTAACCAATCTTGTGCATCCAATAGGTGTGTTTGTGTCATTGGATGATCAATTAGGTCATTTTCGTCCTCCCTAGGCTTATTCTTGTCCAATTAGGGTTTTTAACCAATCTTGTGCATCCAATAAAGTTCATTTGTGTTATTGGATTAACATTTAGGTCATATTCGTCCTCCCTAGGCATATTCTTGTCCAATTAGGGTTTTTAACCAATCTTGTGCATCCAATAGGTGTGTTTGTGTCATTGGATGATCAATTAGGTCATTTTCGTCCTCCCTAGGCTTATTCTTGTCCAATTAGGGTTTTTAACCAATCTTGTGCATCCAATAATTTTGTTTGTGTCATTGAATTAATATTTAGCTCATTTTCGTCCTCCCTAGGTATATTCTTGTCCAATTAGGGTTTTTAACCAATCTTGTGCTTCCAATAGGTGTGTTTGAGTCATTGGATAATCAATTAGGTCATTTTCGTCCTCCAAAGGCTTATTCTTGTCCAATTAGGGTTTTTAACCAATCTTGTGCATCCAATAAGTTTGTTTGTGTCATTGAATTAATATTTAGGTCATTTTCGTCCTCCCTAGGCATATTCTTGTCCAATTAGGGTTTTTAACCAATCTTGTGCATCCAATAGGTGTGTTTGTGTCATTGGATGATCAATTAGGTCATTTTCGTCCTCCCTAGGCTTATTCTTGTCCAATTAGGGTTTTTAACCAATCTTGTGCATCCAATAGGTGTGTTTGTGTCATTGGATGATCAATTACGTCATTTTCGTCCTCCCTAGGCTTATTCTTGCCCAATAGGGTTTTTAACCAATCTTGTGCATCCAATAAGTTGAGTTGTGTCATTGGATTAATATTTAGGTCATTTTCGTCCTCCCTAGGCTTATTCTTGTCCAATTAGGGTTTTTAACCAATCTTGTGCATCCAATAGGTGTGTTTGTGTCATTGGATGATCAATTAGGTCATTTTCGTCCTCCCTAGGCTTATTCTTGTCCAATTAGGGTTTTTAACTAATCTTGTGCATCCGATAAGTTCATTTGTGTCATTGGATGATCAATTAGGTCATTTTCGTCCTCCCTAGGCATATTCTTGTCCAATTAGGGTTTTTAACCAATCTTGTGCATCCAATAGGTGTGTTTGTGTCATTGGATGATCAATTAGGTCATTTTCGTCCTCCCTAGGCTTATTCTTGTCCAATTAGGGTTTTTAACCAATCTTGTGCATCCGATAAGTTTGTTTGTGTCATTAAATTAATATTTAGGTCATTTTCGTCCTCCCTTGGCATATTCTTGTCCAATTAGGGTTTTTAACCAATCTTGTGCATCCAATAGGTGTGTTTGTGTCATTGGATGATCAATTAGGTCATTTTCGTCCTCCCTAGGCTTATTCTTGTCCAATTAGGGTTTTTAACCAATCTTGTGCATCCAATAAGTTCATTTGTGTCATTGGATTAACAATTAGGTCATTTTCGTCCTCCCTAGACATATTCTTGTCCAATTAGGGTTCTTAACCAATCTTGTGCTTGCAATAGGTGTGTTTGTGTCATTGGATGATCAATTAGGTCATTTTCGTTCTCCCTAGGCTTATTCTTGTCGAATTAGGGTTTTTAACCAATCTTGTGCATCCAATAAGTTCATTTGTGTCATTGGATGATCAATTAGGTCATTTTCGTCCTCCCTAGGCTTATTCTTGTCCAATTAGGGTTTTTAACCAATCTTGTGCATCCAGTAGGTGTGTTTGTGTCATTGGATGATCAATTAGGTCATTTTCGTTCTCCCTAGGCTTATTCTTGTCCAATTAGGGTTTTTAACCAATCTTGTGCATCCAATAAGTTCATTTGTGTTATTGGATTAACATTTAGATCATATTCGTCCTCCCTAGGCATATTCTTGTCCAATTAGGGTTTTTAACCAATCTTGTGCATCCAATAGGTGTGTTTGTGTCATTGGATGATCATTTAGGTCATTTTCATCCTCCCTAGGCATATTCTTGTCCAATTAGGGTTTTTAACCAATCTTGTGCATCCAATAGGTGTGTTTGTGTCATTGGATGATCAATTAGGTCATTTTCGTCCTCCCTAGGCTTATTCTTGTCCAATTAGGGTTTTTAACCAATCTTGTGCATCCAATAGGTGTGTTTGTTTCATTGGATGATCAATTAGGTTATTTTCGTCCTCCCTAGGCTTATTCTTGTCCAATTAGGGTTTTTAAACAATCTTGTGCATCCAATAGGTGTGTTTGTGTTTTTGGATGATCCATTAGGTCATTTTCGTCCTCCGTAGGCTTATTCTTGTCCAATTAGGGTTTTTAACCAATCTTGTGCATCCGATAAGTTTGTTTGTGTCATTAAATTAATATTTAGGTCATTTTCGTCCTCCCTAGGCATATTCTTGTCCAATTAGGGTTTTTAACCAATCTTGTGCATCCAATAGGTGTGTTTGTGTCATTGGATGATCAATTAGGTCATTTTCGTCCTCCCTAGGCTTATTCTTGTCCAATTAGGGTTTTTAACCAATCTTGTACATCTAATAAGTTCATTTGTGTCATTGGATTAACATTTAGGTCATTTTCGTCCTCCCTAGGCATATTCTTGTCCAATTAGAGTTTTAGACCAATCCTGTGCATCCAATAGGTGTGTTTGTGTCATTGGATGATCAATTAGGTCACTTTCGTCCTCCCTAGGCTTATTCTTGTCCAATTAGGGTTTTTAACCGATCTTGTGCATCCAATAGGTGTGTTTGTGTCATTGGATGATCAATTAGGTCATTTTCGTCCTCCCTAGGCATATTCTTGTCCAATTAGGGTTTTTAACCAATCTTGTGCGTCCAATAGGTGTGTTTGTGTCATTGGATGATCAATTAGGTAATTTTCGTCCTCCCTAGGCTTATTCTTGTCCAATTAGGGTTTTTAACCAATCTTGTGCATCCAATAGGTGTGTTTGTGTCATTGGATGATCAATTAGGTCATTTTCGTCCTCCCTTTGGCATATTCTTGTCCAATTAGGGTTTTTAACCAATCTTGTGCATCCAATAGGTGTGTTTGTGTCATTGGATGATCAATTAGGTCATTTTCGTCCTCCCTTTGCATATTCTTGTCCAATTAGGGTTTTTAACCAATCTTGTGCTTCCAGTAGATGTGTTTGTGTAATTGGATGATCAATTAGGTCATTTTCGTCCTCCCTAGGCATATTCTTGTCCAATTAGGGTTTTTAACCGATCTTGTGCATCCAATAGGTGTGTTTGTGTCATTGGATGATCAATTAGGTCATTTTCGTCCTCCCTAGGCTTATTCTTGTCCAATTAAGGTTTTTAACCAATATTGTGCATCCAATAGGTGTGTTTGTGTCATTGGATGATCAATTAGGTCATTTTCGTCATCCATAGGCTTATTCTTGTGCAATTAGGGTTTTTAACCAATTTTGTGCATCCAATAGGTGTGTTTGTGTCATTGGATGATCAATTAGGTCATTTTCGTCCTCCCTAGGCTTATTCTTGTCCAATTAGGGTTTTTAACAAATCTTGTGCATCTAATTGGTGTGTATGTGTCATTGGATGATCAATTAGGTCATTTTCGTCCTCCCTAGGCTTATTCTAGTCCAATTAGGGTTTTTAACCAATCTTGTGCATCCGATAAGTTTGTTTGTGTCATTAAATTAATATTTAGGTCATTTTCGTCCTCCCTAGGCATATTCTTGTCCAATTAGGGTTTTTAACCAATCTTGTGCATCCAATAGGTGTGTTTGTGTCATTGGATGATCAATTAGGTCATTTTCGTCCTCCCTAGGCATATTCTTGTCCAATTAGGGTTTTTAACCAATCTTGTGCGTCCAATAGGTGTGTTGTGTCATTGGATGATCAATTAGGTCATTTCCGTCCTCCGTAGGCATATTCTTGTCCAATTAGGGTTTTTAACCAATCTTGTGCATCTAATAGGTGTGTTTGTGTCATTGGATGATCAATTAGGTCATTTTCGTCCTCCCTAGGCATATTCTTGTCCAATTAAGGTTTTTAACCAATCTTGTGCATCCAATAGGTGTGTTTGTGTCATTGGATGATCAATTAGGTCATTTTCGTCCTCCCTAGGCATATTCTTGTCCAATTAGGGTTTTTAACCAATCTTGTGCATCCAATAGGTGTGTTTGTGTCATTGGATGATCAATTAGGTCATTTTCGTCCTCCCTAGGCTTATTCTTGTCCAATTAGGGTTTTTAACCAATGTTGTGAATCCAATAAGTTTGTTTGTGTCATTGAATTAATATTTAGGTCCTTTTCGTCCTCCCTAGGCATATTATTGTCCAATTAAGGTTTTTAACCAATCTTGTGCATCCAATAGGTGTGTTTGTGTCATTGGATGATCAATTAGGTCATTTTCGTCCTCCCTAGGCATATTCTTGTCCAATTAGGGTTTTTAACCAATCTTGTGCATCCAATAGGTGTGTTTGTGTCATTGGATGATCAATTAGGTCATTTTCGTCCTCCCTAGGCTTATTCTTGTCCAATTAGGGTTTTTAACCAATCTTGTGCTTCCAATAGGTCTGTTTGTGTCATTGGATGATCAATTAGGTCATTTTCGTCCTCCCTAGGCTTATTAATGTCCAATTAGGGTTTTTAACCAATCTTGTGCATCCAATAAGTTTATTTGTGTCATTGAATTAATATTTAGATCATTTTCGTCCTCCCTAGGCATATTCTTGTCCAATTAGGATTTTTAACCAATCTTGTGCATCCAATAGGTGTGTTTGTGTCATTGGATGATCAATTAGGTCATTTTCGTCCTCCCTAGGCATATTCTTGTCCGATTAGGGTTTTTAACCAATCTTGTGCATCCAATAGGTGTGTTTGTGTCATTGGATGATTAATTAGGTCATTTTCGTCCTCCCTAGGCATATTCTTCTCCAATTAGGGTTTTTAACCAATCTTGTGCATCCAATAGGTGTGTTTGTGTCATTGGATGATCAATTAGGTCATTTTCGTCCTCCCTAGGCTTATTCTTGCCCAATTAGGGTTTTTAACCAATCTTGTGCATCCAATAAGTTGAGTTGTGTCATTGGATTAACATTTAGGTCATTTTCGTCCTCCCTAGGCTTATTCTTGTCCAATTAGGGTTTTAACCAATCTTGTGCATCCAATAAGTTCATTTGTGTCATTGGATTAACATTTAGGTCATTTTCGTCTTCCCTAGGCATATTCTTGTCCAATTAGAGTTTTAGACCAATCTTGTGCATCTAATAGGTGTGTTTGTGTCATTGGATGATCAATTAGGTTATTTCCGTCCTCCCTAGGCTAATTCTTTTCCAATAAGGGTTTTTAACTAATCTTGTGCATCCAATAAGTTCATTTGTGTCATTGGATGATCAATTAGGTCATTTTCGTCCTCCCTAGGCATATTCTTGTCCAATTAGGGTTTTTAACCAATCTTGTGCATCCAATAGGTGTGTTTGTGTCATTGGATGATCAATTAGGTCATTTTCGTCCTCCCTAGGCTTATTCTTGTCCAATTAGGGTTTTTAACCAATCTTGTGCATCCAATAGGTGTGTTTGTGTCATTGGATGATCAATTAGGTCATTTTCGTCCTCCCTAGGCTTATTCTTGCCCAATTAGGGTTTTTAACCAATCTTGTGCATCCAATAAGTTGAGTTGTGTCATTGGATTAGCATTTAGGTCATTTTCGTCCTCCCTAGGCTTATTCTTGTCCAATTAGGATTTATAACCAATCTTGTGCATCCAATAAGTTCATTTGTGTCATTGGATGATCAATTAGGTCATTTTCGTCCTCCCTAGGCATATTCTTGTCCAATTAGGGTTTTTAACCAATCTTGTGCATCCAATAGGTGTGTTTGTGTCATTGGATGATCAATTAGGTCATTTTCGTCCTCCCTAGGCTTATTCTTGTCCAATAAGGTTTTTTAACCAATCTTGTGCATCCAATAGGTGTGTTTGTGTCATTGGATGATCAATTAGGTCATTTTCGTCCTCCCTAGGCTTATTCTTGTCCAATTAGGGTTTTTAACCAATCTTGTGCATCCGATAAGTTTGTTTGTGTCATTGGATGATCAATTAGGTCATTTTCATCCTCCCTTGGCATATTCTTGTCCAATTAGGGTTTTTAACCAATCTTGTGCATCCAATAGGTGTGTTTGTGTCATTGGATGATCAATTAGGTAATTTTCGTCCTCCCTAGGCTTATTCTTGTCCAATTAGGGTTTTTAACCAATCTTGTGCATCCAATAGGTGTGTTTGTGTCATTGGATGATCAATTAGGTCATTTTTGTCCTCCCTAGGCTTATTCTTGTCCAATTAGGGTTTTTGACCAATCTTGTGCATCCAATAGGTGTGTTTGTGTCATTGGATGATCAATTAGGTCATTTTCGTCCTCCCTAGGCTTATTCTTGTCCAATTAGGGTTTTTAACTAATCTTGTGCATCAAATAACTTTGATTGTGTCATTGAATTAATATTTAGGTCATTTTCGTCCTCCCTAGGCATATTCTTGTCCAATTAGGGTTTTTAACCAATCTTGTGCATCCAATAGGTGTGTTTGTGTCATTGGATGATCAATTAGGTCATTTTCGTCCTCCCTAGGCTTATTTTTGCCCAATTAGGGTTTTTAACCAATCTTGTGCATCCAATAAGTTCAATTGTGTCATTGGATTAACATTTAGGTCATTTTCGTCCTCCATATGCATATTCTTGTCCTATTAGGGTTTTTAACCATTCTTGTGCTTCCATTAGGTGTGTTTGTGTCATTGGATGATCAATTAGGTCATTTTCGTCCTCACTAGGCTTATTCTTGTCCAATTAGGGTTTTTAACCAATCTTGTGCTTCCAATAGGTGTGTTTGTGTCATTGGATGATCAATTAGGTCATTTTCGTCCTCCCTAGGCTTATTCTTGTCCAATTAGGGTTTTTAACCAATCTTGTGCGTCCAATAACTTTGATTGTGTCATTGAATTAATATTTAGGTCATTTTCGTCCTCCCTAGGCATATTCTTGTCCAATTAGGGTTTTTAACCAATCTTGTGCATCCAATAGGTGTGTTTGTGTCATTGGATGATCAATTAGGTCATTTTCGTCCTCCCTAGGCTTATTCTTGCCCAATTAGGGTTTTTAACCAATCTTGTGCATCCAATAAGTTCATTTGTGTCATTGGATTAACTTTTAGGTCATTTTCGTCCTCCATAGGCATATTCTTGTCCAATTAGGGTTTTTAACCATTCTTGTGTTTCCAATAGGTGTGTTTGTGTCATTGGATGATCAATTAGGTCATTTTCGTCCTCACTAGGCTTATTCTTGTCCAATTAGGGTTTTTAACCAATCTTGTGCATCCAATAGGTGCGTTTGTGTCATTGGATGATCAATTAGGTCATTTTCGTCCTCCCTAGGCTTATTCTTGTCCAATTAGGGTTTTTAACCAATCTTGTGCATCCAATAACTTTGTTTGTGTCATTGAATTAATATTTAGGTCATTTTCGTCCTCCCTAGGCATATTCTTGTCCAATTAGGGTTTTTAACCAATCTTGTGCATCCAATAGGTGTGTTTGTGTCATTGGATGATCAATTAGGTCATTTTCGTCCTCCCTAGGCTTATTCTTGTCCAATTAGGGTTTTTAACCAATCTTGTTCATCCAATAGGTGTGTTTGTGTCAATGGATGATCAATTAGGTCGTTTTCGTCGTCCCTAGGCTTATTCATGTCCAATTAGGGTTTTTAACCAATCTTGTGCATCCAATAGGTGTGTTTGTGTCATTGGATGATCAATTAGGTCATTTTCGTCCTACCTAGACTTATTCTTGTCAAATTAGGGTTTTTAATCAATCTTGTGCATCCAATAACTTTGTTTGTGTCATTGAATTAATATTTAGGTCATTTTCGTCCTCCCTAGGCATATTCTTGTCCAATTAGGGTTTTTAACCAATCTTGTGCATCCAATAGGTGTGTTTGTGTCATTGGATGATCAATTAGGTCATTTTCGTCCTCCCTAGGCTTATTCTTGTCCAATTAGGGTTTTTAACCAATCTTGTGCATCCAATAAGTGTGTTTGTGTCATTGGATGATCAATTAGGTCATTTTCGTCCTTCCTAGGCATATTCTTGTCCAATTAGTGTTTTTAACCAGTCTTGTGCATCCAATAGGTGTGTTTGTGTCATAGAATGATCAATTAGGTCATTTTCGTCCTCCCAAGGCTTATTCTTGTCCAATTAGGGTTTTTAACCAATCTTGTGCATCCAATAAGTTCATTTGTGTCATTTGATTAACATTTAGGTCATTTTCGTCCTCCCTAGGCATATTCTTGTCCAATTAGGGTTTTTAACCAATCTTGTGCTTCCAATATGTGTGTTTGTGTCATTGGATAATCAATTAGGTCATTTTCGTCCTCCGTAGGCTTATTCTTGTCCAATTAGGGTTTTTAACCAATCTTGTGCATCCAATAGGTGTGTTTGTGTCATTGGATGATCAATTAGGTCATTTTCGTCCTCCCTAGGCCTATTCTTGTCCAATTAGGGTTTTTAACCAATCTTGTGCATCCAATATGTTGAGTTGTGTCATTGGATTAACATTTAGGTCATTTTCGTCCTCCTTAGGCTTATTCTTGTCCAATTAGGGTTTTTAACTAATCTTGTGCATCCTATAAGTTTATTTGTGTCCTTGGATTAACATTTAGGTCATTTTCGTCCTCCCTAGTCATATTCTTGTCCAATTAGGGTTTTTAACCAATCTTGTGCATCCAATAGGTGTGTTTGTGTCATTGGATGATCAATTAGGTTATTTTCGTCCTCCCTAGGCTTATTCTTGTCCAGTTAGGGTTTTTAACCAATCTTGTGCATCCAATAGGTGTGTTTGTGTCATTGGATGATCAATTAGGTCATTTTCGTCCTCCCTAGGCTTATTCTAGTCCAATTAGGGTTTTTAACAAATCTTGTGCATCCAATAAGATGAGTTGTGTCATTGGATTAACATTTAGGTCATTTTCGTCCTCCGTAGGCTTATTCTTGTCCAATTAGGGTTTTTAACCAATCTTGTGCATCCTATAGGTGTGTTTGTGTCATTGGATGATCAATTAGGTCATTTTCGTCCTCCCTAGGCCTATTCTTGTCCAATTAGGGTTTTTAACCAATCTTGTGCATCCAATAAGTTGAGTTGTGTCATTGGATTAACATTTAGGTCATTTTCGTCCTCCCTAGGCTTATTCTTGTCCAATTAGGGTTTTTAACTAATCTTGTGCATCGTATAAGTTTATTTGTGTCCTTGGATTAACATTTAGGTCATTTTCGTCCTCCCTAGGCTTATTCTTGTCCAATTAGGGTTTTTAACCAATCTTGTGCATCCAATAGGTGTGTTTGTGTCATTGGATGATCAATTAGGTCATTTTCGTCCTCCCTAGGCATATTCTTGTCCGATTAGGGTTTTTAACCAATCTTGTGCATCCAATAGGTGTGTTTGTGTCATTGGATGATCAATTAGGTCATATTCGCCCTCCCTAGGCATATTCTTGTCCAATTAGGTTTTTTAACCAATCTTGTGCATCCAATAGGTGTGTTTGTGTCATTGGATGATCAATTAGGTCATTTTTATCATCCCTAGGCATATTCTTGTCCAATTAGGGTTTTTAACGAATCTTGTGCATCCAATAGGTGTGTTTGTGTCATTGGATGATCAATTAGTTCATTTTCGTCCTCCCTAGGCTTATTCTTGTCCAATTAGGGTTTTTAACCAATCTTGTGCAGCCAATAAGTTGAGTTGTGTCATTGGATTAACATTTAGGTCACTTTCGTCCTCCCTAGGCTTATTCTTGTCCAATTAGGGTTTTTAACCAATCTTGTGCATCCAATAGGTGTGTTTGTGTCATTGGATGATCAATTAGGTCATTTTCGTCCTCCCTAGGCTTATTCTTGCCCAATTAGGGTTTTTAACCAATCTTGTGCATCCAATAAGTTGAGTTGTGTCATTGGATTAACATTTAGGTCATTTTCGTCCTCCCTAGGCTTATTCTTGTCCAATTAGGGTTTTTAACCAATCTTGTGCACCAATAAGTTCATTTGTGTCATTGGATTAACATTTAGGTCATTTTCGTCCTCCCTAGGCATATTCTTGCCCAATTAGGGTTTTTAACTAATCTTGTGCATCCAATAGGTGTGTTTGTGTCATTGGATGAGCAATTAGGTTATTTTCATCCTCCCTAGGCTTATTCTTGTCCAATTAGGGTTTTTAACCAATCTTTTGCATCCAATAGGTGTGTTTGTGTCATTGGATGACCAATTAGGTCATTTTCGTCCTCCCTAGGCTTATTCTTGTCCAATTAGGGTTTTTAACCGATCTTGTGCATCCAATAGGTGTGTTTGTGTCATTGGATGATCAATTAGGTCATTTTCGTCCTCCCTAGGCATATTCTTGTACAATTAGGGTTTTTAACCAATCTTGTGCATCCAATAGGTGTGTTTGTGTCATTGGATGATCAATTAGGTCATTTTCGTCCTCCCTAGGCTTATTCTTGTCCAATTAGGGTTTTTAACCAATCTTGTGCATCCAATTAGTGTGTTTGTGTCATTGGATGATCAATTAGGTCATTTTCGTCCTCCCTAGGCTTATCCTTGTCCAATTAGGGTTTTTAACCAATGTTGTGCATCCAATAAGTTAGTTTGTGTCATTGAATTAACATTTAGGTCATTTTTGTCCTCCCTATGCATATTCTTCTCCAATTAGGGTTTTTAACCAATCTTGTGCATCCAGTAGGTGTGTTTGTGTCATTGGATGATCAATTAGGTCATTTTCGTCCTCCCTAGGCTTATTCTTGTCCAATTAGGGTTTTTAACCAATCTTGTGCATCCAATAAGTTTGTTTGTGTCATTGGATGATCAATTAGGTCATTTTTGTCCTCCCTAGGTATATTCTTATCCAACTAGGGTTTTTAACCAATCTTGTGCATCCAATAGGTGTGTTTGTGTCATTGGATGATCAATTAGGTCATTTTCGTCCTCCCTAGGCTTATTCTTGTCCAATTAGGGTTTTTAACCAATCTTGTGCATCCAATAGGTGTGTTTGTTTCATTGGATGATCAATTAGGTCATTTTCGTCCCCCCTAGGCATATTCTTGTCCAACTAGGGTTTTTAACCAATCTTGTGCATCCAATAGGTGTGTTTGTGTCATTGGATGATCAATTAGGTCATTTTCGTCCTCCCTAGGCTTATTCTTGTCCAATTAGGGTTTTTAACCAATCTTGTGCATCCAATAGGTGTGTTTGTGTCATTGCATGATCAATTAGGTCATTTTCGTCCTCCCTAAGCTTATTCTTGTCCAATTAGAGTTTTTAACCAATCTTGTGCATCCAATAGGTGTGTTTGTGTCATTGGATGATCAATTAGGTCATTTTCGTCCTCCCTAGGCTTATTCTTGTCCAATTAGGGTTTTTAACCAATCTTGTGCATCCAATAGGTGTGTTTGTGTCATTGGATGATCAATTAGGTCATTTTCGTCCTCCCTAGGCTTATTCTTGTCCAATTAGGGTTTTTAACCAATCTTGTGCATCCAATAGGTGTGTTTGTGTCAATTGATGATCAATTAGGTCATTTTCGTTCTCCATAGGCTTATTCTTGTCCAATTAGGGTTTTTAACCAATCTTGTGCATCCAACAAGTTCATTTGTGTTATTGGATTAACATTTAGGTCATACTCGTCCTCCCTAACATATTCTTGTCCAATTAGGGTTTTTAACCAATCTTGTGCATCCAATAGGTGTGTTTGTGTCAATGGATGATCAATTAGGTCATTTTTGTCCTCCCTAGGCTTATTCTTGTCCAATTAGGGTTTTTAACCAATCTTGTTCATCCAATAAGTTCATTTGTGTCATTGGATTAACATTTACGTCATATCCGTCCTCCCTAGTCATATTCTTGTCCAATTAGGGTTTTTAACCAATCTTGTGCATCCAATAGGTGTGTTTGTGTCATTGGATGATCAATTAGGTCATTTTCGTTCTCCCTAGGCTTATTCTTGTCCAATTAGAGTTTTTAACCAATCTTGTGCATCCAATAGGTGTGTTTGTGTCATTGGATGATCAATTAGGTCATTTTCGTCCTCCCTAGGCTTATTCTTGTCCAATTAGGGTTTTTGACCAATCTTGTGCATCCAATAGGTGTGTTTGTGTCATTGGATGATAAATTAGGTCATTTTCGTCCTCCCTAGGCTTATTCTTGTCCAACTAGGGTATTTAACCAATCTTGTGCATCCAATAACTTTGTTTGTGTCATTGAATTAATATTTAGGTCATTTTCGTCCTCCCTAGGCATATTCTTGTCCAATTAGGGTTTTTAACCAATCTTGTGCATCCAATAGGTGTGTTTGTGTCATTGGATGATCAATTAGGTCATTTTCGTCCTCCCTAGGCTTATTCTTGTCCAATTAGGGTTTTTAACCAATCTTGTGCATCCAATAAGTTCATTTGTGTCATTGGATTAACATTTAGGTCATATCCGTCCTCCATAGGCATATTCTTGTCCAATTAGGGTTTTTAACCAATCTTGTGCATCCAATAGGTGTGTTTGTGTCATTGGATGATCAATTAGGTCATTTTCGTTCTCCCTAGGCTTACTCTTGTCCAATTAGGGTTTTTAACCAATCTTGTGCATCCAATAAGTTCATTTGTGTTATTGGATTAACATTTAGGTCATATTCGTCCTAACTAGGCATATTCTTGTCCAATTAGGGTTTTTAACCAATCTTGTGCATCCAATAGGTGTGTTTGTGTCATTGGATGATCAATTAGGTCATTTTCATCCTCCCTAGGCATATTCTTGTCCAATTAGGGTTTTTAACCAATCTTGTGCATCCAATAGGTGTGTTTGTGTCATTGGATGATCAATTAGGTCATTTTCGTCCTCCCTAGGCTTATTCTTGTCCAATTAGGGTTTTTAACCAATCTTGTGCATCCAATAACTTTGTTTGTGTCAATGAATTAATATTTAGGTCATTTTCGTCCTCCCTAGGCATATTCTTGTCCAATTAGGGTTTTTGACCAATCTTGTGCATCCAATAGGTGTGTTTGTGTCATTGGATGATCAATTAGGTCATTTTCGTCCTCCCTAGGCTTATTCTTGTCCAATTAGAGTTTTTAACCAATCTTGTGGATCCAATAGGTGTGTTGTGTCATTGGATGATCTATTAGGTCATTTTGGTCCTCCCTAGGCTTATTTTTGCCCAATTAGGGTTTTTAACCAATCTTGTGTATCCAATAAGTTGAGTTGTGTCATTGGATTAACATTTAGGTCATTTTCGTCCTCCCTAGGCTTATTCTTGTCCAATTAGGGTTTTTAACCAATCTTGTGCATCCAATAGGTGTGTCTGTGTCATTGGATGATCAATTAGGTCATTTTCGTCCTCCCTAGGCTTATTCTTGTCCAATTAGGGGTTTTAACCAATCTTGTGCATCCAATAGGTGTGTTTGTGTCATTGGATGATCAATTAGGTCATTTTCGTCCTCCCTAGGCTTATTCTTGTCCAATTAGGGTTTTTAACCTATCTTGTGCATCCAATAAGTTTATTTGTGTCATTGGATTAACATTTAGGTCATTTTCGTCCTCTCTAAGCATATTCTTGTCGAATTAGGGTTTTTAACCAATCTTGTGTATCCAATAAGTTGAGTTGTGTCATTGGATTAACATTTAGGTCATTTTCGTCCTCCCTAGGCTTATTCTTGTCCAATTAGGGTTTTTAACCAATCTTGTGCATCCAATAGGTGTGTCTGTGTCATTGGATGATCAATTAGGTCATTTTCGTCCTCCCTAGGCTTATTCTTGTCCAATTAGGGGTTTTAACCAATCTTGTGCATCCAATAGGTGTGTTTGTGTCATTGGATGATCAATTAGGTCATTTTCGTCCTCCCTAAGCTTATTCTTGTCCAATTAGGGTTTTTAACCAATCTTGTGCATCCAATAGGTGTGTTTGTGTCATTGGATGATCAATTAGGTCATTTACGTCCTCCCTAGGCTTATTCTTGTCCAATTAGGGTTTTTAACCAATCTTGTGCATCCAATAACTTTGTTTGTGTCATTGAATTAATATTTAGGTCATTTTCGTCATCGCTAGGCATATTCTTGTCCAATTAGGGTTTTTAACCAATCTTGTGCATCCAATAGGTGTGTTTGTGTCATTGGATGATCAATTAGGTCATTTTCGTCCTCCCTAGGCTTATTCTTGTCCAATTAGGGTTTTTAACCAATCTTGTGCATCCGATAAGTTTGTTTGCGTCATTGAATTAATTTTAGGTCATTTTCGTCCTCCTTAGGCATATTCTTGTCCAATTAGGGTTTTTAACCAATCTTGTGCATCCAATAGGTGTGTTTGTGTCATTGGATGATCAATTAGGTCATTTTCGTCCTCCCTAGGCTTATTCTTGTCCAATTAGGGTTTTTAACCAATCTTGTGCATCCAATAGATGTGTTTGTGTCATTGGATGATCAATTAGGTCATTTTCGTCCTCCCTAGGCTTATTCTTGCCCAATTAGGGTTTTTAACCAATCTTGTGCATCCAATAAGTTGAGTTGTGTCATTGGATTAACATTTAGGTCATTTTCGTCCTCCCTAGGCTTATTTTTGTCCAATTAGGGTTTTTAACCAATCTTGTGCATCCAATAAGTTCATTTGTGTCATTGGATTAACATTTAGGTCATTTTCGTCCTCCCTAGGCATATTCTTGTCCAATTAGAGTTTTAGACCAATCTTGTGCATCCAATAGGTGCGTTTGTGTCATTGGATGATCAATTAGGTTATTTTCGTCCTCCCTAGGCATATTCTTGTCCAATTAGGGTTTTTAACCAATCTTGTGCATCCAATAGGTGTGTTTGTGTCATTGGATGATCAATTAGGTCATTTTCGTCCTCCCTAGGCTTATTCTTGTCCAATTAGGGTTTTTAACTAATCTTGTGCATCCAATAAGTTCATTGGTGTCATTGGATGATCAATTAGGTCATTTTCGTCCTCCCTAGGCATATTCTTGTCCAATTAGGGTTTTTAACCAATCTTGTGCATCCAATAGGTGTGTTTGTGTCATTGGATGATCAATTAGGTCATTTTCGTCGTCCCTATGCATATTCTTGTCCAATTAGGGTTTATAACGAATCTTGTGCATCCAATTGGTGTGTTTGTGTCATTGGATGATCAATTAGGTCATTTTCGTCCTCCCTAGGCATATTCTTGTCCAATTAGGGTTTTTAACCAATCTTGTGCATCCAATAGGTGTGTTTGTGTCATTGGATGATCAATTAGGTCATTTTCGTCCTCCCTAGGCTTATTCTTGTCCAATTAGGGTTTTTAACCAATCTTGTGCATCCAATAAGTTGAGTTGTGTCATTGGATTAACATTTAGCTCATTTTCGTCATCCCTAGGTTTATTCTTGTCCAATTAGGGTTTTTAATCAATCTTGTGTATCCAATAGCTGTGTTTGTGGCAATGGATGATCAATTAGGTCATTTTCGTCCTCCCTAGGCTTATTCTTGTCCAATTTTGGTTTTTAACCAATCTTGTGCATCCAATAGGTGTGTTTGTGTCATTGGATGATTAATTAGGTCATTTTCGTCCTCCCTAGGCATATTCTTGTCCAATTAGGGTTTTTAACCAATCTTGTGCATCCAATAGGTGTGTTGTGTCATTGGATTAACATTTAGGTCATTTTCGTCATCCCTAGGATTATTCTTGTCTAATTAGGGTTTTTAACAAATCTTGTTCATCCAATAAGGTCATTTGTGTCATTGGATGATCAATTAGGTCATTTTCGTCCTCCCTAGGCATATTCTTGTCCAATTAGGGTTTTTAACCAATCTTGTGCATCCAATAGGTGTGTTTGTGTCATTGGATGATCAATTAGGTCATTTTCGTCCTCCCTAGGCTTATTCTTGTCCAATTAGGGTTTTTAACCAATCTTGTGCATCCAATACGTTCATTTGTGTCATTGGATTAACATTTTGGTCATTTTCGTCCTCCCTAGGCATATTCTTGCTCATTTAGAGTTTTAGACCAATCTTGTGCATCCAATAGGTGTGTTTGTGTCATTGGATGATCAATTAGGTAATTTTCGTCCTCCCAAAGCTTATTCTTGTCCAATTAGGGTTTTTAACTAATCTTGTGCATCCAATAAGTTCATTTGTGTCATTGGATGATCAATTAGGTCATTTTCGTCCTCCCTAGGCATATTCTTGTCCAATTAGGGTTTTTAACCAATCTTGTGCATCCAATAGGTGTGTTTGTGTCATTGGATGATCAATTAGGTCATTTTCGTCCTCCCTAGGCTTATTCTTGTCCAATTAGGGTTTTTAACCAATCTTGTGCATCCAATAAGTTCATTTGTGTCATTGGATTAACATTTAGGTCATTTTCATCCTGCCTAGGCATATTCTTGTCCAATTAGGGTTTTTAACCAATCTTGTGCATCCAATAGGTGTTTTTATGTCATTGGATGATCAATTAGGTTATTTTCGTCCTCCCTCGGCTTATTCTTGTCCAATTAGGGTTTTTAACCAATCTTGTGCATCCAATAGGTGTGTTTGTGTCATTGGATGACCAATTAGGTCATTTTCGTCCTCCCTAGGCATATTCTTGTCCAATTAGGGTTTTTAACCAATCTTCTGCATCCAATAGGTGTGTTTGTGGCAATGGATGATCAATTAGGTCATTTTCGTCCTCCCTAGGCTTATTCTTGTCCAATTAGGGTTTTTAACCAATCTTGTGCATCCAATAGGTGTGTTTGTGTCATTGGATGATCAATTAGGTCATTTTCGTCCTCCCTAGGCTTATTCTTGTCCAATTAGGGTTTTTAACCAATCTTGTGCATCCAATAAGTTAAGTTGTGTCATTGGATTAACATTTAGGTCATTTTCGTCCACCCTAGGCTTATTCTTGTCCAATTAGGGTTTTTAACCAATCTTGTGCATCCAATAGGTGTGTTTGTGTCATTGGATGATCAATTAGGTCATTTTCGTCCTCCCTAGGCTTATTCTTGCCCAATTAGGGTTTTTAACCAATCTTGTGCATCCAATAAGTTGAGTTGTGTCATTGGATTAACATTTAGGTCATTTTCGTCCTCCCTAGGCTTATTCTTGTCCAATTAGGGTTTTAACCAATCTTGTGCATCCAATAAGTTCATTTGTGTCATTGGATTAACATTTAGGTCATTTTCGTCTTCCCTAGGCATATTCTTGTCCAATTAGAGTTTTAGACCAATCTTGTGCATCTAATAGGTGTGTTTGTGTCATTGGATGATCAATTAGGTTATTTCCGTCCTCCCTAGGCTAATTCTTTTCCAATAAGGGTTTTTAACTAATCTTGTGCATCCAATAAGTTCATTTGTGTCATTGGATGATCAATTAGGTCATTTTCGTCCTCCCTAGGCATATTCTTGTCCAATTAGGGTTTTTAACCAATCTTGTGCATCCAATAGGTGTGTTTGTGTCATTGGATGATCAATTAGGTCATTTTCGTCCTCCCTAGGCTTATTCTTGTCCAATTAGGGTTTTTAACCAATCTTGTGCATCCAATAGGTGTGTTTGTGTCATTGGATGATCAATTAGGTCATTTTCGTCCTCCCTAGGCTTATTCTTGTCCAATTAGGGTTTTTAACCAATCTTGTGCATCCGATAGGTTTGTTTGTGTCATTGGATTAATATTTAGGTCATTTTCGTCCTCCCTAGGCATATTCTTGTCCAATTAGGGTTTTTAACCAATCTTGTGCATCCAATAAGTTCATTTGTGTCATTGGATTAACATTTAGGTCATTTTCGTCCTCCCTAAGCATATTCTTGTCCAAATAGAGTTTTAGACCAATCTTGTGCATCCAATAGGTGTGTTTGTGTCATTGGATGATCAATTAGGTTATTTTCGTCCTCCCTAGGCTTATTCTTGTCCAATTAGGGTTTTTAACTCATCTTGTGCATCCAATAAGTTCATTTGTGTCATTGGATGATCAATTAGGTCATTTTCGTCCTCCCTAGGCATATTCTTGTTCAATTAGGGTTTTTAACCAATCTTGTGCATCCAATAGGTGTGTTTGTGTCATTGGATGATCAATTAGGTCATTTTCGTCCTCCCTAGGCTTATTCTTGTCCAATTAGGGTTTTTAACCAATCTTGTGCATCCAATAGGTGTGTTTGTATCATTGGATGATCAATTAGGTTATTTTCGTCCTCCCTAGGCATATTCTTGTCCGATTAGGGTTTTTAACGAATCTTGTGCATCCAATAGGTGTGTTTGTTTCATTGGATGATCAATTAGGTCATTTTCGTCCTCCCTAGGCATATTCTTGTCCAATTAGGGTTTTTAACCAATCTTGTGCATCCAATAGGTGTGTTTGTGTCATTGGATGATCAATTAGGTCATTTTCGTCCTCCCTAGGCTTATTCTTGTCCAATTAGGGTTTTTAACCGATCTTGTGCATCCAATAGGTGTGTTTGTGTCATTGGATGATCAATTAGGTCATTTACGTCCTCCCTAGGCTTATTCTTGTCCAATTAGGGTTTTTAACCAATCTTGTGCATCCAATAACTTTGTTTGTGTCATTGAATTAATATTTATGTCATTTTCGTCCTCCCTAGGCATATTCTTGTCCAATTAGGGTTTTTAACCAATCTTGTGCATCCAATAGGTGTGTTTGTGTCATTGGATGATCAATTAGGTCATTTTCGTCCTCCCTTTGCATATTCTTGTCCAATTAGGGTTTTTAACCAATCTTGTGCTTCCAATAGATGTGTTTGTGTCATTGGACGATCAATTAGGTCATTTTCGTCCTCCCTAGGCATATTCTTGTCCAATTAGGGTTTTTAACCAATCTTGTGCATCCAATAGGTGTGTTTGTGTCATTCGATGATCAATTAGGTCATTTTCGTCCTCCCTAGGCTTATCTTGTCCAATTAGGGTTTTTAACCAATCTTGCGCATCCAATAGGTGTGTTTGTGTCATTGGATGATCAATTAGGTCATTTTCGTCCTCCCTAGGCTTATTCTTGTCCAATTAGGGTTTTTAACTAATCTTGTGCAACCGATAAGTTTGTTTGTGTCATCGAATTAATATTTAGGTCATTTTCATCCTCCCTAGGCATATTCTTGTCCAATTAGGGTTTTGAACCAATCTTGTGCATCCCATAGGTGTGTTTGTGTCATTGGATATTCAATTAGGTCATTTTCGTCCTCCCTAGGCTTATTCTTGTCCAATTAGGGTTTTTAACTAATCTTGTGCAACCGATAAGTTTGTTTGTGTCATCGAATTAATATTTAGGTCATTTTCGTCCTCCCTAGGCATATTCTTGTCCAATTAGGGTTTTTAACCAATCTTGTGCATCCAATAGGTGTGTTTGTGTCATTGGATGATCAATTAGGTCATTTTCGTCCTCCCTAGGCTTATTCTTGTCCAATTAGGGTTTTTAACCAATCTTGTGCATCCTATAGGTGTGTTTGTGTCATTGGATGATCAATTAGGTCATTTTCATCCTTTCTATGCTTATTCTTGTCCAATTAGGGTTTTTAACCAATCTTGTGCATCCAATAGGTGTGTTTGTGTCATTGGATGATCAATTAGGTCATTTTCGTCCTCCCTAGGCTTATTCTTGTCCAATTAGGGTTTTTAACCAATCTTGTGCATCCAATAAGTTTGTTTGTTTCATTTAATTAATATTTAGGTCATTTTCGTCCTCCCTAGGCATATTCTAGTCCAATTAGGGTTTTTAACCAA
The DNA here is from genome assembly GCA_037974775.1 of Cicer pinnatifidum. Classification (NCBI taxonomy): domain Eukaryota; kingdom Viridiplantae; phylum Streptophyta; class Magnoliopsida; order Fabales; family Fabaceae; genus Cicer; species Cicer pinnatifidum. The sequence continues at coordinate 238,209 of JBBPBR010001100.1, forward strand.
TCTTGTGCATCCAATAGGTGTGTTTGTGTCATTGGATGATCAATTAGGTCATTTTCGTCCTCCCTAGGCATATTCTTGTCCAATTAGGGTTTTTAACGAATCTTGTGCATCCAATAGGTGTGTTTGTGTCATTGGATGATCAATTAGGTCATTTTCGTCCTCCCTAGGCTTATTCTTGTCCAATTAGGGTTTTTAACCAATCTTGTGCATCCAATAAGTTGATTTGTGTCATTGGATTAGCATTTAGGTCATTTTCGTCCTCCCTAGGCTTATTCTAGTCCATTAGGGTTTTTAACCAATCTTGTGCATCCAATAGGTGTGTTTGTGTCATTGGATGATCAATTAGGTCATTTTCGTCCTCCCTAGGCTTATTCTTGTCCAATTAGGGTTTTTAACCAATCTTGTGCATCCAATAAGTTGAGTTGTGTCATTGGATTAAGATTTAGGTCATTTTCGTTCTCCCTAGGCTTATTGTTGTCCAATTAGGGTTTTTAACCAATCTTTTGCATCCAATAAGTTCATTTGTGTTATTGGATTAACATTTAGGTCATATTCGTCCTCCCTAGGCATATTCTTGTCCAATTAGGGTTTTTAACCAATCTTGTGCATCCAATAGGTGTGTTTGTGTCATTGGATGATCAATTAGGTCATTTTCGTCCTCCCTAGGCATATTCTTGTCCAATTAGGGTTTTTAACCAATCTTGTGCATCCAATAGGTGTGTTTGTGTCATTGGATGATCAATTAGGTCATTTTCGTCCTCCCTAGGCTTATTCTTGTCCAATTAGGGTTTTTAACCAATCTTGTGCATCCAATAAGTTGAGTTGTGTCATTGGCTTAACATTTAGGTCATTTTCATTCTCCCTAGGCTTATTCTTGTCCAATTAGGTTTTTAACCAATCTTGTGCATCCAATAAGTTCATTTGTGTCATTGGATGATCAATTAGGTCATTTTCGTCCTCCCTAGACATATTCTTGTCCAGGTAGGGTTTTTAACCAATCTTGTGCATCCAATAGGTGTGTTTGTGTCATTGGATGATCAATTAGGTCATTTTCGTCCTCCCTAGGCATATTCTTGTCCAATTAGGGTTTTTAACCAATCTTGTGCATCCAATAGGTGTGTTTGTGTCATTGGATGATCAATTAGGTCATTTTCGTCCTCCTTAGGCATATTCTTGTCCAATTAGGGTTTTTAACGAATCTTGTGCATCCAATAGGTGTGTTTGTGTCATTGGATGATCAATTAGTTCATTTTCGTCCTCCCTAGGCTTATTCTTGTCCAATTAGGGTTTTTAACCAATCTTGTGCATCCAGTAAGTTGAGTTGTGTCATTGGATTAACATTTAGGTCATTTTCGTCCTCCCTAGGCTTATTCTTGTCCAATTAGGGTTTTTAACCAATCTTGTGCATCCAATAGGTGTGTTTGTGTCATTGGATAATCAATTAGGTCATTTTCGTCCTCCCTAGGCTTATCTTTGTCCAATTAGGGTTTTTAACCAATCTTGTGCATCCAATAGGTGTGTTTGTGTCATTGGATGATCAATTAGGTCATTTTCGTCCTCCCTAGGCTTATTCTTGTCCAATTAGGGTTTTTAACCAATCTTGTGCATCCGATAAGTTTGTTTGTGTCATTGAATTAATATTTAGGTCATTTTCGTCCTCCCTAGGCATATTCTTGTCCAATTTGGGTTTTTAACCAATCTTGTGCATCCAATAGGTGTGTTTGTGTCATTGGATGATCAATTAGGTAATTTTCGTCCTCCCTAGGCATATTCTTGTCCAATTAGGGTTTTTAACCAAACTTTTGTATCCAATAAGTTGAGTTGTGTCATTGGATTAACATTTAGGTCATTTTCGTCCTCCCTAGGCTTATTCTTGTCCAATTAGGGTTTTTAACCAATCTTGTGCATCCAATAGGTGTGTTTGTGTCATTGGATGATCAATTAGGTCATTTTCGTCCTCCCTAGGCTTATTCTTGTCCAATTAGGGTTTTTAACCAATCTTGTGCATCCGATAAGTTTGTTTGTGTCATTAAATTAATATTTAGGTCATTTTCTTCCTGCCTAGGCATATTCTTGTCAAATTAGGGTTTTTAACCAATCTTGTGCATCCAATAGGTGTGTTTGTGTCATTGGATGATCAATTAGGTCATTTTCGTCCTCCCTATGCATATTCTTATCCAATTAGGGTTTTTAACCAATCTTGTGCATCCAATAGGTGTGTTGTGTCATTGGATGATCAATTAGGTCATTTTCGTCCTCCCTAGGCATATTCTTGTCCACTTTGGGTTTTTAACCAATCTTGTGCATCCAATAGGTGTGTTTGTGTCATTGGATGATCAATTAGGTCATTTTCGTCCTCCCTAGGCATATTCTTGTCCAATTAGGGTTTTTAACCAATCTTGTGCATCCAATAGGTGTGTTTGTGTCATTGGATGATCAATTAGGTTATTTTCTTCCTCCCTAGGCTTATTCTTGTCCAATTAGGGTTTTTAACTAATCTTGTGCATCCAACAAGTTCATTTGTGTCATTGGATGATCAATTAGGTCATTTTCGTCCTCCCTAGGCATATTCTTGTCCAATTAGGGTTTTTAACCAATCTTGTGCATCCAATAGGTGTGTTTGTGTCATTGGATGATCAATTAGGTCATTTTCATCCTCCCAAGGCTTATTCTTGTCCAATTTGGGTTTTTAACCTATCTTGTGCATCCAATAAGTTTGTTTGTGTCATTGAATTAATATTTATGTCATTTTCGTCCTCCCTAGGCATATTCTTGTCCAATTAGGGTTTTTAACCAATCTTGTGCATCCAATAGGTGTGTTTGTGTCATTGGATGATCAATTAGGTCATTTTCGTCCTCCCTAGGCATATTCTTGTCCTATTAGGGTTTTTACCCAATCTTGTGCATCTAATAGGTGTGTTTGTGTCATTGGATGATCAATTAGGTCATTTTCGTCCTCCCTAGGCATATTCTTGTCCAATTAGGGTTTTTAACCAATCTTGTGCATCCAATAGGTGTGTTTGTGTCATTGGATGATCAATTAGGTCATTTTCGTCCTCCCTAGGCATATTCTTGTCCAATTAGGGTTTTTAACAAATCATGTGCATCCAATAGGTGTGTTTGTGTCATTGGATGATCAATTAGGTCATTTTCGTCCTCCCTAGGCTTATTCTAGTCCAATTAGGGTTTTTAACCAATCTTGTGCATCCGATAAGTTTGTTTGTGTCATTAAATTAATATTTAGGTCATCTTCGTCCTCCCTAGGCATATTCTTGTCCAATTAGGGTTTTTAACCAATCTAGTGCATCCAATAGGTGTGTTTGTGTCATTGGATGATCAATTAGGTCATTTACGTCCTGCCTAGGCTTATTCTTGTCCAATTAGGGTTTTTAACTAATCTTGTGCAACCGATAAGTTTGTTTGTGTCATCGAATTAATATTTAGGTCATTTTCGTCCTCCCTAGGCATATTCTTGTCCAATTAGGGTTTTTAACCAATCTTGTGCATCCAATAGGTGTGTTTGTGTCATTGGATGATCAATTAGGTCATTTTCGTCCTCCCTAGGCTTATTCTTGTCCAATTAGGGTTTTTAACCAATCTTGTGCATCCAATAGGTGTGTTTGTGTCATTGGATGATCAATTAGGTCATTTTCGTCCACCCTAGGCTTATTCTTGTCCAAGTAGGGTTTTTAACCAATCTTGTGCATCCGATAAATTTGTTTGTGTCATTGAATTAATATTTAGGTCATTTTCGTCCTCCCTAGGCATATTCTTGTCCAATTAGGGTTTTTAACCAATCTTGTGCATCCAATAGGTGTGTTTGTGACATTGGATGATCAATTAAGTCATTTATGTCCTCCCTAGGCATATTCTTGTCCAATTAGGGTTTTTACCCAATCTTGTGCATCCAATAGGTGTGTTTGTGTCATTGGATGATCAATTAGGTCATTTTCGTCCTCCCTAGGCTTATTCTTGTCCAATTAGGGTTTTTAACCAATCTTGTGCATCCCATAACTTTGTTTGTGTCATTGAATTAATAATTAGGTCATTTTCGTCCTCCTCAGGCATATTCTTGTCCAATTAGGGTTTGTAACCAATCTTGTGCATGCAATAGGTGTGTTTGTGGCATTGGATGATCAATTAGGACATTTTCGTCCTCCCTAGGCTTATTCTTGTCCAATTAGGGTTTTTAACCAATCTTGTGCATCAAATAAGTTCATTTGTTTCATTGGATTAACATTTAGGTCATTTTCGTCCTCCCTAGGCATATTCTTGTCCAATTAGGGTTTTTAACCAATCTTGTGCTTCCAATAGGTGTGTTTGTGTCATTGGATAATGAATTAGGTCATTTTCGTCCTCCCTAGGCTTATTCTTGTCCAATTAGGGTTTTTAACCAATCTTGTGCATCCAATAAGTTTGTTTGTGTCATTGAATTAATATTTAGGTCATTTTCGTCCTCCCTAGGCATATTCTTGTCCAATTAGGGTTTTTAACCAATCTTGTGCATCCAATAGGTGTGTTTGTGTCATTGGATGATCAATTAGGTCATTTTCGTCCTCCCTAGGCATATTCTTGTCCAATTAGGGTTTTTAACCAATCTTGTGCATCCAATAGGTGTGTTTGTGGCAATGGATGATCAATTAGGTCATTTTCGTCCTTCCTTGGCTTATTCTTGTCCAATTAATGTTTTTAACCAATCTTGTGCATCCAATAGGTGTGTTTGTGTCATTGGATGATCAATTAGGTCGTTTTCGTCCTCCCTAGGCTTATTCTTGTCCAATTAGGGTTTTTAACCAATCTTGTGCATCCAATAGGTGTGTTTGTGTCATTGGATGATCAATTAGGTTATTTTCGTCCTTCCTAGGCTTATTCTTGTCCAATTAGGGTTTTTAACCAATCTTGTGCATCCAATAAGTTGAGTTGTGTCATTGGATTAACATTTAGGTCATTTTCGTCCTCCCTAGGCATATTCTTGTCCAATTAGGGTTTTTAACCAATCTTGTGCTTCCAATAAGTTTGTTTGTTTCATTGAATTAATATTTAGGTCATTTTCGTCCTCCCTAGGCATATTCTTGTCCAATTAGGGTTTTTAACCAATCTTGTGCATCCAATAGGTGTGTTTGTGTCATTGGATGATCAATTAGGTCATTTTCGTCCTCCCTAGGCATATTCTTGTCCAATTAGGGTTTTTAACCAATCTTGTGCATCCAATAACTTTGTTTGTGTCATTGAATTAATATTTAGGTCATTTTTGTCCTCCCTAGGCATATTCTTGTCCAATTAGGGTTTTTAACCAATCTTCTGCATCCAATAGGTGTGTTTGTGGCAATGGATGATCAATTAGGTCATTTTCGTCCTCCCTAGGCTTATTCTTGTCCAATTAGGGTTTTTAACCAATCTTGTGCATCCAATAGGTGTGTTTGTGTCATTGGATGATCAATTAGGTCATTTTCGTCCTCCCTAGGCTTATTCTTGTCCAATTAGGGTTTTTAACCAATCTTGTGCATCCAATAAGTTAAGTTGTGTCATTGGATTAACATTTAGGTCATTTACGTTCTCCCTACGCTTATTCTTGTCCAATTAGGGTTTTTAACCAATCTTGTGCATCCAATAGGTGTGTTTGTGTCATTGGATGATCAATTAGGTCATTTTCGTCCTCCCTAGGCATATTCTTGTCCAATTAGGGTTTTTAACCAATCTTGTGCATCCAATAGGTGTGTTTGTGTCATTGGATGATCAATTAGGTCATTTTCGTCCTCCCTAGGCATATTCTTGTCCAATTAGGGTTTTTAACCAATCTTGTGCATCCAATAGGTGTGTTTGTGTCATTGGATGATCAATTAGGTTATTTTCTTCCTCCCTATGCATATTCTTGTCCAATTAGGGTTTTTAACTAATCGTGTGCATCCGATAAGTTCATTTGTGTCATTGGATGATCAATTAGGTCATTTTCGTCCTCCCTAGGCATATTCTTGTCCAATTAGGGTTTTTAACCAATCTTGTGCATCCAATAGGTGTGTTTGTGTCATTGGATGATCAATTAGGTCATTTTCGTCCTCCCTAGGCATATTCTTGTCCAATTAGGGTTTTTAACCAATCTTGTGCATCCAATAGGTGTGTTTGTGTCATTGGATGATCAATTAGGTCATTTTCGTCCTCCCTAGGCATATTCTTGTCCAATTAGGGTTTTTACCGAATCTTGTGCATCCAATAGGTGTGTTTGTGTCATTGGATGATCAATTAGGTCATTTCTGTCCTCCCTAGGCATATTCTAGTCCAATTAGGGTTTTTAACCAATCTTGTGCATCCGATAAGTTTGTTTGTGTCATTAAATTAATATTTAGGTCGTTTTCGTCCTCCCTAGGCTTATTCTTGTCCAATTAGGGTTTTTAACCAATCTTGTGCATTCAATAGGTGTGTTTGTGTCATTGGATGATCAATTAGGTCATTTTCGTCCTCCCTAGGCTTATTCTTGGCCAATTAGGGTTTTTAACCAATTTTGTGCATCCAATAAGTTAAGTTGTGTCATTGGATTAACATTTAGGTCATTTTCGTCCTCCCTAGGCTTATTCTTGTCCAATTAGGGTTTTTAACCAATCTTGTGCATCCAATAAGTTCATTTGTGTCATTGGATTAACATTTAAGTCATTTTCGTCCTCCCTAGGCATATACTTGTCCAATTAGAGATTTAGACCAATCTTGTGCATCCAATAGGTGTGTTTGTGTCATTGGATGATCAATTAGGTCATTTTCGTCCTCCCTAGGGTTATTCTTGTCTAATTAGGGTTTTTTACCAATCTTGTGCATCCAATAAGTTTGTTTGTGTCATTAAATTAATATTTAGGTCATTTTCGTCCTCCCTAGGCATATTCTTGTCCAATTAGGGTTTTTAACCAATCTTGTGCATCCAATAGGTGTGTTTGTGTCATTGGATGATCAATTAGGTCATTTACGTCCTCCCTAGGCTTCTTCTTGTCCAATTAGGGTTTTTAACCAATCTTGTGCATCCAATAACTTTGTTTGTGTCATTGAATTAATATTTAGGTCATTTTCGTCCTCCCTAGGCATATTCTTGTCCAATTAGGGTTTTTAACCAATCTTGTGCATCAAATAGGTGTGTTTGTGTCATTGGATGATCAATTAGGTCATTTTCGTCCTCCCTAGGCTTATTCTTGTCCAATTAGGGTTTTTAACCAATCTTGTGTATCCAATAGGTGTGTTTGGGTCATTGGATGATCAATTAGGTCCAATTAGGGTTTTTAACCAATCTTGTGCATCCGGTAAGTTTGTTTGTGTCATTAAATTAATATCTAGGTCATTTTTGTCCTCCCTAGGCTTATTCTTGTCCAATTAGGGTTTTTAACCAATCTTGTGCATCCAATAGGTGTGTTTGTGTCATTGGATGATCAATTAGGTCATTTTCGTCCTCCCTAGGCTAATTTTTGCCCAATTAGGGTTTTTAACTAATCTTGTGCATCCAATAAGTTGAGTTGTGTCATTGGATTAACATTTACGTCATTTTCGTCCTCCCTTGGCTTATTCTTGTCCAATTAGGGTTTTTAACCAATCTTGTGCATCCAATAAGTTCATTTGTGTCATTGGATTAACATTTAGGTCATTTTCTTCCTCCCTATGCTTATTCTGGTCCAATTCGGGTTTTTAACCAATCTTGTGCATCCAATAAGTTCATTTGTGTCATTGGATTAACATTTAGGTCATTTTCGTCCTCCCTAGGCATTTTCTTGTCCAATTAGAGTTTTAGACCAATCTTGTGCTTCAAATAGGTGTGTTTGTGTCATTGGATGATCAATTAGGTCATTTTCTTCCTCCCTAGGCTTATTCTTGTCCAATTAGGGTTTTTAACTAATCTTGTGCATCCAATAAGTTCATTTGTGTCTTTGGATGATCAATTAGGTCATTTTCGTCCTCCCTAGGCATATTCTTGTCCGATTAGGGTTTTTAACCAATCTTGTGCATCCAATAGGTGTGTTTGTGTCATTGGATGATCAATTATGTCATTTTCGTCCTCCCTAGGCATATTCTTGTCCAATTAGGGTCTTTAACCAATCTTGTGCATCCAATAGGTGTGTTTGTGTCATTGGATGATCAATTAGGTCATTTTCGTCCTCCCTAGGCTTATTCTTGTCCAATTAGGGTTTTTAACCAATTTTGTGCATCCAATAAGTTGAGTTGTGTCATTGGATTAACATTTAGGTCATTTTTGTCCTCCCTAGGCTTATTCTTGTCCAATTAGGGTTTTTAACCAATCTTGTGCATCCAATAAGTTCATTTGTGTCATTGGATTAACATTTAAGTCATTTTCGTCCTCCCTAGGCTTATTCTTGTCCAATTAGGGTTTTTAACCAATCTTGTGCATCCAATAAGTTCATTTGTGTCATTGGATTAACATTTAGGTTATTTTCGTCCTCCCTAGGCTTATTCTTGTCCAATTAGGGTTTTTAACCAATCTTGTGCTTCCAATAAGTTCATTTGTGTCATTGGATTAACATTTAGGTCATTTTCGTCCTCCCTAGGCATATTCTTGTCCAATTAGGGTTTTTAACCAATCTTGTGCTTCCCATAGGTGTGTTTATGTCATTGGATGATCAATTAGGTCATTTTCGTCCTCCCTAGGCTTATTCTTGTCCAATTAGGGTTTTTAACCAATCTTGTGCATCCAATAAGTTCATTTGTGTCATTGGATTAACATTTAGGTCATTTTCGTCCTCCCTAGGCTTATTCTTGCCCAATTAGGGTTTTTAACCAATCTTGTGCATCCAATAAGTTGATTTGTGTCATTGGATTAACATTCAGGTCATTTTCGTCCTCCCTAGGCTTATTCTTGTCCAATTAGGGTTTTTAACCAATCTTGTGCATCCAATAGGTGTGTTTGTGTCATTGGATGATCAATTAGGTCATTTTCGTCCTCCCTAGGCTTATTCTTGTCCAATTAGGGTTTTTATCCAATCTTGTGCATCCAATAACTTGGTTTGTGTCATTGAATTAATATTTAGGTCATTTTCGTCCTCCCTAGGCATATTCTTGTCCAATTAGGGTTTTTAACCAATCTTGTGCATCCAATAGGTGTGTTTGTGTCATTGGATGATCAATTAGGTCATTTTCGTCCTCCCTAGGCTTATTCTTGTCCAATTAGGGTTTTTAACCAATCTTGTGCATCCAATAAGTTTGTTTGTGTCATTGAATTAAGATTTAGGTCATTTTCGTCCTCCCTAGGCATATTCTTGTCCAATTAGGGTTTTTAACCAATCTTGTGCATCCAATAGGTGTGTTTGTGTCATTGGATGATCAATTAGGTCATTTTCGTCTTCCCTATGCTTATTCTTGTCCAATTAGGGTTTTTAACCAATCTTGTGCATCCAATAAGTTGAGTTGTGTCATTGGATTAACATTTAGGTCATTTTCGTCCTCCCTAGGCTTATTCTTGTCCAATTAGGGTTTTTAACCAATCTTGTGCATCCAATAGGTGTGTTTGTGTCATTGGATGATCAATTAGGTCATTTACGTCCTCCCTAGGCTTATTCTAGTTCAATTAGGGTTTTTAACCAATCTTGTGCATCCAATAACTTTGTTTGTGTCATTGAATTAATATTTAGGTCATTTACGTCCTCCCTAGGCATATTCTTGTCCAATTAGGGTTTTTAACCAATCTTGGGCATCCAATAGGTGTATTTGTGTCGTTGGATGATCAATTAGGTCATTTTCGTCCTCCCTAGGCTTATTCTTGTCCAATTAGGGTTTTTAACCAATCTTGTGCATCCAATAGGTGTGTTTGTGTCATTGGATGATCAATTAGGTCATTTTCGTCCTCCCTAGGCTTATTCTTGTCCAATTAGGGTTTTTAACCAATCTTGTGCATCCAATAAGTTGAGTTGTGTCATTGGATTAACATTTAGGTCATTTTCGTCCTCCCTAGGCTTATTCTTGTCCAATTAGGGTTTTGAACCAATCTTGTGCATCCAATAGGTGTGTTTGTGTCATTGGATGATCAATTAGGTCATTTTCGTCCTCCCTAGGCTTATTCTTGCCCAATTAGGGTTTTTAACCAATCTTGTGCATCCAATAAGTTGAGTTGTGTCATTGAATTAACATTTAGGTCATTTTCTTCCTCCCTAGGCTTATTCTTGTCCAATTAGGGTTTTTAACCAATCTTGTGCATCCAATAGGTGTGTTTGTGTCATTGGATGATCAATTAGGTCATTTTCGTCCTCCCTAGGCATATTGTTGTCCAATTAGGGTTTTTAACGAATCTTGTGCATCCAATAGGTGTGTTTGTGTCATTGGATGATCAATTAGGTCATTTTCGTCCTCCCTAGGCTTATTCTAGCCCAATTAGAGTTTTAGACCAATCTTGTGCATCAAATAGGTGTGTTTGTGTCATTGGATGATCAATTAGGTCATTCTCTTCCTCCCTAGGCTTATTCTTGTCCGATTAGGGTTTTTAACTAATCTTGTGCATCCAATAAGTTCATTTGTGTCTTTGGATGATCAATTAGGTCATTTTCGTCCTCCCTAGGCATATTCTTGTCCAATTAGGGTTTTTAACTAATCTTGTGCATCTAATAGGTGTGTTTGTGTCATTGGATGATCAATTAGGTCATTTTCGTCCTCCCTAGGCATATTCTTGTCCAATTAGGGTTTTTACCGAATCTTGTGCATCCAATAGGTGTGTTTGTGTCATTGGATGATCAATTAGGTCATTTCCGTCCTCCCTAGGCTTATTCTAGTCCAATTAGGGTTTTTAACCAATCTTGTGCATCCGATAAGTTTGTTTGTGTCATTAAATTAATATTTAGGTCATTTTCGTCCTCCCTAGGCTTATTCTTGTCCAATTAGGGTTTTTAACCAATCTTGTGCATTCAATAGGTGTGTTTGTGTCATTGGATGATCAATTAGGTCATTTTCATCCTCCCTAGGCTTATTCTTGGCCAATTAGGGTTTTTAACCAATTTTGTGCATCCAATAAGTTGAGTTGTGTCATTGGATTAACATTTAGGTCATTTTTGTCCTCCCTAGGCTTATTCTTGTCCAATTAGGGTTTTTAACCAATCTTGTGCATCCAATAAGTTCATTTGTGTCATTGGATTAACATTTAAGTCATTTTCGTCCTCCCTAGGCATATACTTGTCCAATTAGAGTTTTAGACCAATCTTGTGCATCCAATAGGTGTGTTTGTGTCATTGGATGATCAATTAGGTCATTTTCGTCCTCCCTAGGCTTATTCTTGTCTAATTAGGGTTTTTTACCAATCTTGTGCATCCAATAAGTTTGTTTGTGTCATTAAATTAATATTTAGGTCATTTTCGTCCTCCCTAGGCATATTCTTGTCCAATTAGGGTTTTTAACCAATCTTGTGCATCCAATAGGTGTGTTTGTGTCATTGGATGATCAATTAGGTCATTTACGTCCTCCCTAGGCTTCTTCTTGTCCAATTAGGGTTTTTAACCAATCTTGTGCATCCAATAACTTTGTTTGTGTCATTGAATTAATATTTAGGTCATTTTCGTCCTCCCTAGGCATATTCTTGTCCAATTAGGGTTTTTAACCAATCTTGTGCATCCAATAGGTGTGTTTGTGTCATTGGATGATCAATTAGGTCATTTTCGTCCTCCCTAGGCATATTCTTGTCCAATTAGGGTTTTTAACCAATCTTGTGCATCCAATAGGTGTGTTTGTGTCATTGGATGATCAATTAGGTCATTTTCGTCCTCCCTAGGCATATTCTTGTCCAATTAGGGTTTTTAACCAATCTTGTGCATCCAATAAGTTCATTGGTGTCATTGGATGATCAATTAGGTCATTTTCGTCCTCACTAGGCATATTCTTGTCCAACTAGGGTTTTAAACCAATCTTGTGCATCTAATAGGTGTGTTTGTGTCATTGGATGATCAATTAGGTCGTTTTCGTCCTCCCTAGGCCTATTCTTGTCCAATTAGGGTTTTTAACCAATCTTGTGCATCCAATAGGTGTGCTTGTGTCATTGGATGATCAATTAGGTCATTTTCGTCCTCCCTAGGCTTATTCTTGTCCAATTAGGGTTTTTAACCAATCTTGTGCATCCAATAACTTTGTTTGTGTCATTGAATTAATATTTAGGTCATTTTCGTCCTCCATAGGCATATTCTTGTCCAACTTGGGTTTTTAACCAATCTTGTGCATCCAATAGGTGTGTTTGTGTCATTGGATGATCAATTAGGTCATTTTCGTCCTCCATAGGCTTATTCTTGTCCAATTAGGGTTTTTAACCAATCTTGTGCATCCAATAAGTTCATTTGTGTCATTGGATTAACATTTAGGTTATTTTCGTCCTCCCTAGGCATATTCTTGTCCAATTAGGGTTTTTAACCAATCTTGTGTATACAATAGGTGTGTTTGTGTCATTGGATGATCAATTAGGTCATTTTCTTCCTCCCTAGGCTTATTCTTGTCCAATTAGGGTTTTTAACCAATCTTGTGCATCCAATAGGTGTGTTTGTGTCATTGGATGATCAATTAGGTCATTTTCGTCCTCCCTAGGCTTATTCTTGTCCAATTAGGGTTTTTAACCAATCTTGTGCATTCAATAAGTTCATTTGTGTCATTGGATTAACATTTAGGTCATTTTCGTCCTCGCTAGGCATATTCTTGTCCAATTAGGGTTTTTAACCAATCTTGTGCATCCAATAGGTGTGTTTGTGTCATTGGATGATCAATTAGGTCATTTTCGTCCTCCCTAGGCTTATTCTTGTCCAATTAGGGTTTTTAACCAATCTTGTGCATCCATTAGGTGTGTTTGTGTCATTGGATGATCAATTAGGTCATTTACGTCCTCGCTAGGCTTATTCTTGTCCAATTAGAGTTTTTAACCAATCTTGTGCATCCAATAGGTGTGTTTGTGTCATTGGATGATCAATTAGGTCATTTTCATCCTCCCTAGGCTTATTCTTGTCCAATTAGGGTTTTTAACCAATCTTGTGCATCCAATAAGTTGAGTTATGTCATTGGATTAACATTTAGGTCATTTTCGTCATCCCTAGGCTTATTCTTGTCGAATTAGGGTTTTTAACCAATCTTGTGCATCCAATAGGTGTGTTTGTGTCATTGGATGATCAATTAGGTCATTTTCGTCCTCCCTAGGCATATTCTTGTCCAATTAGGGTTTTTAACCAATCTTGTGCATCCAATAGGTGTGTTTGTGTCATTGGATGATCAATTAGGTCATTTTCGTCCTCCCTAGGCTTATTCTTGTCCATTTAGGGTTTTTAACCAATCTTGTGCATCCTATAGGTGTGTTTGTGTCATTGGATGATCAATTAGGTCATTTTCGTCCTCCCTAGGCTTATTCTTGTCCAATTAGGGTTTTTAACCAATCTTGTGCATCCAATAGGTGTGTTTGTGTCATTGGATGATCAATTAGGTCATTTTCGTCCTCCCTAGGCTTATTCTTGTCCAATTAGGGTTTTTAACCAATCTTGTGCATCCAATAGGTGTGTTTGTGTCATTGGATGATCAATTAGGTCATTTTCGTCCTTTCTATGCTTATTTTTGTCCAATTAGGGTTTTTAAGCAATCTTGTGCATCCAATAAGTTCATTTGTGTCATTGGATGATCAATTAGGTCATTTTCGTCCTCCCTAGGCATATTCTTGTCCAACTAGGGTTTCTAACCAATCTTGTGCTTCCAATAGATGTGTTTGTGTCATTGGATGATCAATTAGGTCATTTTCGTCCTCCCTAGGCTTATTCTTGTCCAATTAGGGTTTTTAACCAATCTTGTGCATCCAATAGGTGTGTTTGTGTCATTGGATGATCAATTAGGTCATTTTCGTCCTCCCTAGGCTTATTCTTGTCCAATTAGGGTTTTTAACCAATCTTGTGCATCCAATAGGTGTGTTTGTGTCATTGGATGATCAATTAGGTCATTTTCGTCCTCCCTATGCTTATTCTATCCAATAAGTTCATTTGTGTCATTGGATGATCAATTAGGTCATTTTCGTCCTCCCTAGGCATATTCTTGTCCAACTAGGGTTTTTAACCAATCTTGTGCATCCAATAAGTTCATTTGTGTCATTGGATGATCAATTAGGTCATTTTCGTCCTCCCTAGGCATATTCTTGTCCAACTAGGGTTTTTAACCAATCTTGTGCATCCAATAGGTGTGTTTGTGTCATTGGATGATCAATTAGGTCATTTTCATCCTCCCTAGGCTTATTCTTGTCCAATTACGGTTTTTAACCAATCTTGTGCATCCAATAGGTGTGTTTATGTCATTGGATGATCAATTAGGTCATTTTCGTCCTCCCTTTGCTTATTCTTGCCCAATTAGGGTTTTTAACCAATCTTGTGCATCCAATAAGTTGAGTTGTGTCATTGGATTAGCATTTAGGTCATTTTCGTCCTCCCTAGGCTTATTCTTGTCCAATTAGGATTTTTAACCAATCTTGTGCATCCAATAAGTTCATTTGTGTCATTGGATGATCAATTAGGTCATTTTCGTCCTCCCTAGGCATATTCTTGTCCAACTAGGGTTTTTAACCAATCTTGTGCATCCAATAGGTGTGTTTGTGTCATTGGATGATCAATTAGGTCATTTTCGTCCTCTCTATGCTTATTCTTGTCCAATTAGGGTTTTTAACCAATCTTGTGCATCCAATAAGTTCATTTGTGTCATTGGATTAACATTTAGGTCATTTTCGTTCTCCCTAGGCATATTCTTGTCCAATTAGGGTTTTTAACCAAACTTGTGCATCCAATAGGTGTGTTTGTGTCATTGGATGATCAATTAGGTCATTTTCATCCTCCCTAGGCATATTCTTGTCCAATTAGGGTTTTTAACCAATCTTGTGCATCCAATAGGTGTGTTTGTATCATTGGATGATCAATTAGGTCATTTTCGTCCTCCCTAGGCTTATTCTTGTCCAATTAGGGTTTTTAACCAATCTTGTACATCTAATAAGTTCATTTGTGTCATTAGATTAACATTTAGGTCATTTTCGTCCTCCCTAGGCATATTCTTGTCCAATTAGGGTTTTTAACCAATCTTGTGCATCCAATAGGTGTGTTTGTATCATTGGATGATCAATTAGGTCATTTTCGTCCTCCCTAGGCTTATTCTTGTCCAATTAGGGTTTTTAACCAATCTTGTGCATCCAACAAGTTTGTTTATGTCATTGAATTAATATTCAGGTCATTTTCGTCCTCCCTAGGCATATTCTTGTCCAATTAGGGTTTTTAACCAATCTTGTGCATCCAATAGGTGTGTTTGTGTCATTGGATGATCAATTAGGTCATTTTCGTCCTCCCTAGGCTTATTCTTGTCCAATTAGGGTTTTTAACCAATCTTGTGCATCCAATAGGTGTGTTTGTGTCATTGGATGATCAATTAGGTCATTTTCGTCCTCCCTAGGCTTATTCTTGTCCAATTAGGGTTTTTAACTAATCTTGTGCATCCAATAAGTTCATTTGTGTCATTGAATGATCAATTAGGTCATTTTCGTTCTCCCTAGGCATATTCTTGTCCAACTAGGGTTTTTAACCAATCTTGGGCATCCAATAGGTGTGTTTGTGTCTTTGGATGATCAATTAGGTCATTTTCGTCCTCCCTAGGCTTATTCTTGTCCAATTAGGGTTTTTAACCAATCTTGTGCATCCAATAGGTGTGTTTGTGTCATTGGATGATCAATTAGGTCATTTACGTCCTCCCTAGGCTTCTTCTTGTCCAATTAGGGTTTTTAACCAATCTTGTGCATCCAATAACTTTGTTTGTGTCATTGAATTAATATTTAGGTCATTTTCGTCCTCCCTAGGCATATTCTTGTCCAATTAGGGTTTTTATCCAATCTTGTGCATCAAATAGGTGTGTTTGTGTCATTGGATGATCAATTAGGTCATTTTCGTCCTCCCTAGGCTTATTCTTGTCCAATAAGGGTTTTTAACCAATCTTGTGTATCCAATAGGTGTGTTTGGGTTTAGGGTTTTTAACCAATCTTGTGCATCCGGTAAGTTTGTTTGTGTCATTAAATTAATATTTAGGTCATTTTTGTCCTCCCTAGGCTTATTCTTGTCCAATTAGGGTTTTTAACCAGTCTTGTGCATCCAATAGGTGTGTTTGTGTCATTGGATGATCAATTAGGTCATTTTCGTCCTCCCTCGGCTAATTTTTTCCCAATTAGGGTTTTTAACTAATCTTGTGCATCCAATAAGTTGAGTTGTGTCATTGGATTAACATTTACGTCATTTTCGTCCTCCCTAGGCTTATTCTTGTCCAATTAGGGTTTTTAACCAATCTTGTGCATCCAATAGGTGTGTTTGTGTCATTGGATGATCAATTAGGTCATTTTCGTCCTCCCTAGGCTTATTCTTGTCCAATTAGGGTTTTTAACCAATCTTGTGCATCCAATAGGTGTGTTTGTGTCATTGGATGATCAATTAGGTCATTTTCGTCCTCCCTAGGGTTATTCTTGTCCAATTAGGGTTTTTAACCAATCTTGTGCATCCAATAAGTTCATTTGTGTCATTGGATGATTAATTAGGTCATTTTCGTCCTCCCTAGGCTTATTCTTGTCCAATTAGGGTTTTTAACCAATCTTGTGCATCCAATAGGTGTGTTTGTGTCATTGGATGATCAATTAGGTCATTTTCGTTCTCCCTAGGCATATTATTGTCCAATTAGGGTTTTTAACCAATCTTGTGCATCCAATAGGTGTGTTTGTGTCATTGGATGATCAATTAGGTCATTTTCGTCCTCCCTAGGCTTATTCTTGTCCAATTAGGGTTTTTAACCAATCTTGTGCATCCAATAAGTTGAGTTGTGTCATTGGATTAACATTTAGGTCATTTTCATTCTCCCTAGGCTCATTCATGTCCAATTAGGTTTTTAACCAATCTTGTGCATCCAATAAGTTCATTTGTGTCATTGGATTCACATTTAGGTCATTTTCGTCCTCCCTAGGCATATTCTTGTCCAATTAGGGTTTTTAACCAATCTTGTGCATCCAATAGGTGTGTTTATCTCATTGGATGATCAATTAGGTCACTTTGATCCTCCCTAGGCATATTCTTGTCCAATTAGGGTTTTTAACCAATCTTGTGCATCCAATAGGTGTGTTTGTGTCATTGGATGATCAATTAGGTCATTTTCGTCCTCCCTAGGCATATTCTTGTCCAATTAGGGTTTTTAACCAATCTTGTGCATCCAATAGGTGTGTTTGTGTCGTAGGATGATCAATTAGGTTATTTTCATCCTCCCTATGCTTATTCTTGTCCAATTAGGGTTTTTTAACCAATCTTGTGCATCTAATAAGTTCATTTGTGTCATTGGATGATCAATTAGGTCATTTTCGTCCTCCCTAGGCTTATTCTTGTCCAATTAGGGTTTTTAACCAATCTTGTGCATCCAATAGGTGTGTTTGTGTCATTGGATGATCAATTAGGTCATTTTCGTCCTCCTTAGGCTTATTCTTGTCCAATTAGGGTTTTTAACCAATCTTGTGCATCCAATAGGTTTGTTTGTGTCATTGGATGATCAATTAGGTTATTTTCGTCCTCCCTAGGCTTATTCTTGTCCAATTATGGTTTTTAACTAATCTTGTGCATCCAATAGGTGGGTTTGTGTCATTGGATGATCAATTAGGTCATTTTCGTCCTCCCTAGGCTTATTCTAGTCAAATTAGGGTTTTTAACCAATCTTGTCCATCCAATAGGTGTGTTTGTGTCATTGGATGATCAATTAGGTCATTTTCGTCCTCCCTAGGCTTATTCTTGTCCAATTAGGGTTTTTAACCAATCTTGTGCATCCAATAGGTGTGTTTGTGTCATTGGATGATCAATTAGGTCATTTTCGTCCTCCCTAGGCTTATTCTTGTCCAATTAGGGTTTTTAACCAATCTTGTGCATCCAATAGGTGTGTTTGTGTCATTGGATGATCAATTAGGTCATTTTTGTCCTCCCTAGGCTTATTTTTGTCCAATTAGTGTTTTTAACCAATCTTGTGCATCCAATAAGTTCATTTGTGTCATTGGATGATCAATTAGGTCATTTTCATCCTCCCTAGGCATATTCATGTCCAACTATGGTTTTTAACCAATCTTGTGCATCCAATAGGTGTGTTTGTGTGATTGGATGATCAATTAGGTCATTTTCGTCCTCCCTAGGCTTATTCTTGTCCAATTAGGGTTTTTAACCAATCTTGTGCATCCAATAGGTGTGTTTGTGTCATTGGATGATCAATTAGGTCATTTTCGTCCTCCCTAGGCTTATTCTTGTCCAATTAGGGTTTTTAACCAATCTTGTGCATCCAATAGGTGTGTTTGTGTCATTGGATGATCAATTAGGTCATTTTTATCCTCCCTAGGCTTATTCTTGTCCAATTAGGATTTTTAACCAATCTTGTGCATCCAATAGGTGTTTTGTGTCATTGGATGATCAATTAGGTCATTTTCGTCCTCCCTAGGCTTATTCTTGTCCAATTAGGGTTTTTAACCAATCTTGTGCATCCAATAGGTGTGTTTGTGTCATTGGATGATCAATTAGGTCATTTTCGTCCTCACTAGGCATATTCTTGTCCAATTAGGGTTTTTAACCAATCTTGTGCATCCAATAGGTGTGTTTGTGTCATTGGATGATCAATTAGGTCATTTACGTCCTCCCTAGGTATATTTTTGTCCAATTAGGGTTTTTAACCAATCTTCTGCATCTAATAGGTGTGTTTGTGTCATTGGATGATCAATTAGGTCATTTTCGTCCTCCCTAGGCTTATTCTTGTCCAATTAGGGTTTTTAACCAATCTTGTGCATCCAATAGGTGTGTTTGTGTCATTGGATGATCAATTAGGTCATTTTCGTCCTCCCTAGGCTTATTCTTGTCCAATTAGGGTTTTTAACCAATCTTGTGCATCCAATAGGTGTGTTTGTGTCATTGGATGATCAATTAGGTCATTTTCGTCCTCCCTTGACTTGTTCTTGTCAAATTAGGGTTTTTAACCAATCTTGTGCATCCAATAACTTTGTCAAATTAGGGTTTTTAACAAATCTTGTGCATCCAATAAGTTCATTTGTGTCATTGGATGATCAATTAGGTCATTTTCGTCCTCCCTAGGCTTATTCTTGTCCAATTAGGGTTTTTAACCAATCTTGTGCATCCAATAAGTTGAGTTGTGTCATTGGATTAACATTTAGGTCATTTTCGTCCTCCCTAGGCTTATTCTTGTCCAATTAGGGTTTTTAATCATTCTTGTGCATCCAATAGGTGTGTTTGTGTCATTGGATGATTAATTAGGTCATTTTCGTCCTCCCTAGGCATATTCTTGTCTAACTAGGGTTTTCAACCAATCTTGTGCATCGAATAGGTGTGTTTGTGTCATTGGATGATCAATTAGGTCATTATCGTCCTCCCTAGGCTTATTCTTGTCCAATTAGGGTTTTTAACCAATCTTGTGCATCCAATAAGTTCATTTGTGTCATTGGATTAACATTTAGGTCATTTTCGTTCTCCCTAGGCATATTCTTGTCCAATTAGGGTTTTTAACCAAACTTGTGCATCCAATAGGTGTGTTTGTGTCATTGGATGATCAATTAGGTCATTTTCATCCTCCCTAGGCATATTCTTGTCCAATTAGGGTTTTTAACCAATCTTGTGCATCCAATAGGTGTGTTTGTATCATTGGATGATCAATTAGGTCATTTTCGTCCTCCCTAGGCTTATTCTTGTCCAATTAGGGTTTTTAACCAATCTTGTACATCTAATAAGTTCATTTGTGTCATTAGATTAACATTTAGGTCATTTTCGTCCTCCCTAGGCATATTCTTGTCCAATTAGGGTTTTTAACCAATCTTGTGCATCCAATAGGTGTGTTTGTATCATTGGATGATCAATTAGGTCATTTTCGTCCTCCCTAGGCTTATTCTTGTCCAATTAGGGTTTTTAACCAATCTTGTGCATCCAACAAGTTTGTTTATGTCATTGAATTAATATTCAGGTCATTTTCGTCCTCCCTAGGCATATTCTTGTCCAATTAGGGTTTTTAACCAATCTTGTGCATCCAATAGGTGTGTTTGTGTCATTGGATGATCAATTAGGTCATTTTCGTCCTCCCTAGGCTTATTCTTGTCCAATTAGGGTTTTTAACCAATCTTGTGCATCCAATAGGTGTGTTTGTGTCATTGGATGATCAATTAGGTCATTTTCGTCCTCCCTAGGCTTATTCTTGTCCAATTAGGGTTTTTAACTAATCTTGTGCATCCAATAAGTTCATTTGTGTCATTGGATGATCAATTAGGTCATTTTCGTCCTCCCTAAGCATATTCTTGTCCAACTAGGGTTTTTAACCAATCTTGTGCATCCAATAGGTGTGTTTGTGTCATTGGATGATCAATTAGGTCGTTTTCGTCCTCCCTAGGCTTATTCTTGTCCAATTAGGGTTTTTAACCAATCTTGTGCATCCAATAGGTGTGTTTGTGTCATTAGATGATCAATTAGGTCATTTTCGTCCTCCCTAGGCTTATTCTTGTCCAATTAGGGTTTTTAACCAATCTTGTGCATCCAACAAGTTTGTTTATGTCATTGAATTAATATTTAGGTCATTTTTGTCCTCCCTAGGCATATTCTTGTCCAATTAGGGTTTTTAACCAATCTTATGCATCCAATAGGTGTGTTTGTGTCATTGGATGATCAATTAGGTCATTTTCGTCCTCCCTAGGCATATTCTTGTCCAATAAGGGTTTTTAACCAATCTTGTGCATCCAATAGGTGTGTTTGTGGCAATGGATGATCAATTTGGTCATTTTCGTCCTCCCTAGGCTTATTCTTGTCCAATTAGGGTTTTTAACCAATCTTGTGCATCCAATAGGTGTGTTTGTGTCATTGGATGATCAATTAGGTCATTTTCGTCCTCCCTAGGCTTATTCTTGCCCAATTAGGGTTTTTAACCAATCTTGTGCATCCAATAAGTTGAGTTGTGTCATTGAATTAACATTTAGGTCATTTTCTTCCTCCCTAGGCTTATTCTTGTCCAATTAGGGTTTTTAACCAATCTTGTGCATCCAATAGGTGTGTTTGTGTCATTGGATGATCAATTAGGTCATTTTCGTCCTCCCTAGGCATATTGTTGTCCAATTAGGGTTTTTAACGAATCTTGTGCATCCAATAGGTGTGTTTGTGTCATTGGATGATCAATTAGGTCATTTTCGTCCTCCCTAGGCTTATTCTAGCCCAATTAGAGTTTTAGACCAATCTTGTGCATCAAATAGGTGTGTTTGTGTCATTGGATGATCAATTAGGTCATTCTCTTCCTCCCTAGGCTTATTCTTGTCCGATTAGGGTTTTTAACTAATCTTGTGCATCCAATAAGTTCATTTGTGTCTTTGGATGATCAATTAGGTCATTTTCGTCCTCCCTAGGCATATTCTTGTCCAATTAGGGTTTTTAACTAATCTTGTGCATCTAATAGGTGTGTTTGTGTCATTGGATGATCAATTAGGTCATTTTCGTCCTCCCTAGGCATATTCTTGTCCAATTAGGGTTTTTAACCAATCTTGTGCATCCAATAGGTGTGTTTGAGTCATTGGATGATCAATTAGGTCATTTTCGTCCTCCCTAGACTTATTCTTGTCCAATTAGGGTTTTTAACCAATCTTGTACATCTAATAAGTTTATTTGTGTCATTGGATTAACATTTAGGTGATTTTCGTCCTCCCTAGGCATATTCTTGTCCAATTAGGGTTTTTAACCCATCTTGTGCATCCAATAGGTGTGTTTGTGTCATTGGATGATCAATTAGGTCATTTTCGTCCTCCCTAGGCATATTCTTGTCCAATTAGGGTTTTTAACCAATCTTGTGCATCCAATAGGTGTGTTTGTGTCATTGGATGATCAATTAGGTCATTTTCGTCCTCCATAGGCTTATTCTTGTCCAATTAGGGTTTTTGACCAATCTTGTGCATCAAATAAGTTCATTTGTGTCATTGGATGATCAATTAGGTCATTTTCGTCCTCCCTAGGCATATTCTTGTCCAATTAGGGTTTTTAACCAATCTTGTGCATCCAATAGGTGTGTTTGTGTCATTGGATGATCAATTAGGTCATTTTCGTCCTCCCTAGGCTTATTCTTGTCCAATTAGGGTTTTTAACCAATATTGTTCATCCAATAGGTTTGTTTGTGTCATTGGATGATCAATTAGGTCATTTTCGTCCTCCCTAGGCATATTCTTGTCCAATTAGGGTTTTTAACCAATCTTGTGCATCCAATAGGTGTGTTTGTGTCATTGGATGATCAATTAGGTCATTTTGGTCCTCCCTATGCTTATTCTTGTCCAATTAGGGTTTTTAACCAATCTTGTGCATCCAATAGGTGTGTTTGTGTCATTGGATGATCAATTAGGTCATTTTCGTCCTCCCTAGGCTTATTCTTGTCCAATAAGGGTTTTTAACCAATCTTGTGTATCCAATAGGTGTGTTTGGGTTTAGGGTTTTTAACCAATCTTGTGCATCCGGTAAGTTTGTTTGTGTCATTAAATTAATATTTAGGTCATTTTTGTCCTCCCTAGGCTTATTCTTGTCCAATTAGGGTTTTTAACCAGTCTTGTGCATCCAATAGGTGTGTTTGTGTCATTGGATGATCAATTAGGTCATTTTCGTCCTCCCTAGGCTAATTTTTTCCCAATTAGGGTTTTTAACTAATCTTGTGCATCCAATAAGTTGAGTTGTGTCATTGGATTAACATTTACGTCATTTTCGTCCTCCCTAGGCTTATTCTTGTCCAATTAGGGTTTTTAACCAATCTTGTGCATCCAATAAGTTCATTTGTGTCATTGGATTAACATTTAGGTCATTTTCGTCCTCCCTATGCTTATTCTGGTCCAATTCGGGTTTTTAACCAATCTTGTGCATCCAATAAGTTCATTTGTGTCATTGGATTAACATTTAGGTCATTTTCGTCCTCCCTAGGCATTTTCTTGTCCAATTAGAGTTTTAGACCAATCTTGTGCATCAAATAGGTGTGTTTGTGTCATTGGATGATCAATTAGGTCATTTTCTTCCTCCCTAGGCTTATTCTGGTCCAATTAGGGTTTTTAACTAATCTTGTGCATCCAATAAGTTCATTTGTGTCTTTGGATGATCAATTAGGTCATTTTCGTCCTCCCTAGGCATATTCTTATCCGATTAGGATTTTTAACCAATCTTGTGCATCCAATAGGTGTTTATGTGTCATTGGATGATCAATTATGTCATTTTCGTCCTCCCTAGGCATATTCTTGTCCAATTAGGGTTTTTAACCAATCTTGTGCATCCAATAGGTGTGTTTGTGTCATTGGATGATCAATTATGTCATTTTCGTCCTCCCTAGGCATATTCTTGTCCAATTAGGGTTTTTAACCAATCTTGTGCATCCAATAGGTGTGTTTGTGTCATTGGATGATCAATTATGTCATTTTCGTCCTCCCTAGGCATATTCTTTTCCAATTAGGGTTTTTAACCAATCTTGTGCATCCAATAGGTGTGTTTGTGTCATTGGATGATCAATTAGGTCATTTTCGTCCTCCCTAGGAATATTCTTTTCCAATTAGGGTTTTTTACCAATCTTGTGCATCCAATAGGTGTTTTTGTGTCACTGGATGATCAATTTAGGTCATTTTAGTTATCCTTCGGCATATTCTTGTCCAATTAGAGTTTTTAACCAATCTTGTGCATCCAATAGGTGTGTTTGTGTCATTGGATGATCAATTAGGTCATTTTCGTCCTCCCTAGGCTTATTCTTGTCCAATTAGGGTTTTTAACCAGTCTTGTGCATCCAATAACTTTGTTTGTATCATTGAATTAATATTTAGGTCATTTTCGTCCTCCCTAGGCATATTCTTGTCCAATTAGGGTTTTTAACCAATCTTGTGCATCCAATAGGTGTGTTTGTGTCATTGGATGATCAATTAGGTCATTTTCGTCCTCCCTAGGCATATTCTTGTCCAATTAGGGTTTTTAACCAATCTTGTGCATCCAATAGGTGTGTTTGTGTCATTGGATGATCAATTAGGTCATTTTCGTCCTCCCTAGGCTTATTCTTGTCCAATTAGGGTTTTTAACCAATCTTGTGCTTCCAATAGGTGTGTTTGTGTCATTGGATGATCAATTAGGTCATTCTCGTCCTCTCTAGGCTTATTAATGTCCAATTAGGGTTTTTAACCAATCTTGTGCATCCAATGAGTTTGTTTGTGTCAATGAATTAATATTTAGATCATTTTCGTCCTCCCTAGGCATATTCTTGTCCAATTAGGGTTTCTAACCAATCTTGTGCATCCAATAGGTGTGTTTGTGTCATTGGATGATCAATTAGGTCATTTTCGTCCTCCCTAGGCTTATTCTTGTCCAATTAGGGTTTTTAACCAATCTTGTGCATCTAATAGGTGTGTATGTGTCATTGGATGATCAATTAGGTCATTTTCGTCCTCCCTAGGCTTATTCTTGTTCAATTAGGGTTTTTAACAAATCTTGTGCATCCGATAAGTTTGTTTGTGTCATTAAATTAATATTTAGGTCATTTTCGTCCTCCCTTGGCATATTCTTGTCCAATTAGGGTTTTTAACCAATCTTGTCCATCCGATAAGTTTGTTTGTGTCATTAAATTAATATTTAGGTAATTTTCGTCCTCCCTAGGCATGTTCTTGTCCAATTAGGGTTTTTAACCAATCTTGTGCATCCAATAGGTGTGTTTGTGTCATTGGATGATCAATTAGGTCATTTTCGTCCTCCCTAGGCTTATTCTTGTCCAATTAGGGTTTTTAACCAATCTTGTGCATCCAATAAGTTGAGTTGTGTCATTGGATTAACATTTAGGTCATTTTCGTCCTCCCTAGGCTTATTCTTGTCCAATTAGGGTTTTTAACCAATCTTGTGCATCCAATAGGTGTGTTTGTGTCATTGGATGATCAATTAGGTCATTTTCGTCCTCTATAGGCATATTCTTGTCCAACTAGGGTTTTCAACCAATCTTGTGTATCGAATAGGTGTGTTTGTGTCATTGGATGATCAATTAGGTCATTATCATCCTCCCTAGGCTTATTCTTGTCCAATTAGGGTTTTTAACCAATCTTGTGCATCCAATAAGTTCATTTGTGTCATTGGATTAACGTTTAGGTCATTTTCGTCCTCCCTAGGCTTATTCTTGTCCAATTAGGGTTTTTAACCAATCTTGTGCATCCAATAAGTTGAGTTGTGTCATTGGATTAACATTTAGGTCATTTTCGTCCTCCCTAGGCTTATTCTTGTCCAATTAGGGTTTTTAACCAATCTTGTGCATCCAATAGGTGTGTTTGTGTCATTGGATGATCAATTAGGTCATTTTCGTCCTCCCTAGGCTTATTCTTGCCCAATTAGGGTTTTTAACCAATCTTGTTTATCCAATAAGTTGAGTTGTGTCATTGGATTAACATTTAGGTCATTTTCGTCCTCCCTTAGCTTATTCTTGTCCAATTAGGGTTTTTAACCAATCTTGTGCATCCAATAAGTTTGTTTGTGTCATTGGATGATCAATTAGGTCATTTTCGTCCTCCCTAGGCTTATTCTTGTCCAATTAGGGTTTTTAACCAATCTTGTGCATCCAATAAGTTGAGTTGTGTCATTGGATTAACATTTAGGTCATTTTCGTCCTCCCTAGGCTTATTCTTGAACAATTAGGGTTTTTAACCAATCTTGTGCATCCAATAGGTGTGTTTGTGTCATTGGATGATCAATTAGGTCATTTTCGTCCTCCCTAGGCATATTCTTGTCCAATTAGGGTTTTTAACCAATCTTGTGCATCCAATAGGTGTGTTTGTGTCATTGGATGATCAATTAGGTCATTTTCGTCCTCCCTAGGCTTATTCTTGTCCAATTAGGGTTTTTAATCAATCTTGTGCATCCAATAACTTGAGTTGTGTCATTCGAATAACATTTAGGTCATTTTCGTCCTCCCTAGGCTTATTCTTGTCCAATTAGGATTTTTAACCAATCTTGTGCATCCAATATGTGTGTTTGTGTCATTGGATGATCAATTAAGTCATTTTCGTCCTCTTTAGGCATATTATTGTCCAATTAGGATTTTTAACCAATCTTGTGCATCCAATAGGTGTGTTTGTGTCATTGGATGATCAATTAGGTCATTTTCGTCCTCCCTAGGCTTATTCTTGTCCAATTAGGGTTTTTAACCAATCTTGTGCATCCAATAGGTGTGTTTGTGTCATTGGATGATCAATTAGGTCATTTTCGTCCTCCCTAGACTTATTCTTGTCCATTTAGGGTTTTTAACCAATCTTGTGCATCCAATAGGTGTGTTTGTGTCATTGGATGATCAATTAGGTCATTTTCGTCCTCCTTAGGCTTATTCTTGTCCAATTAGGGTTTTTAGCCAAACTTGTGCATCCAATAAGTTCATTTGTGTCATTGGATTAACATTTAGGTCATTTTCGTCCTCCCTAGGCATATTCTTGTCCAATTAGGGTTTTTAACCAATCTTTTGCATCGAATAAGTGTGTTTGTGACATTGGATGATCAATTAGGTCATTTTCGTCCTCCATAGGCTTATTCTTGTCCAATTAGGGTTTTTAACCATCTTGTGCATCCAATAACTTTGTTTGTGTCATTGAATTAATATTTAGGTCATTTTCCTCCTCCCTAGGCATATTCTTGTCCAATTAGGGTTTTTAACCAATCTTGTGCACCCAATAGGTGTGTTTGTGTCATTGGATGATCAATTAGGTCATTTTCGTTCTCCCTAGGCTTATTCTTGTCCAATTAGGGTTTTTAACCAATCTTGTGCATCCAATAGCTGTGTTTGTGTCATTGGATGATCAACTAGGTCATTTTCGTCCTCCCTAGGCATATTCTTGTCCAATTAGGGTTTTTAACCAATCTTGTGCTTCCAATAGGCGTGTTTGTGTCATTGGATGATCAATTAGGTCATTTTCGTCCTCCCTAGGCATATTCTTGTCCAATTAGGGTTTTTAACCAATCTTGTGCATCCAATAGGTGTGTTTGTGTCATTGGATGATCAATTAGGTCATTTTCGTCCTCCCTAGGCTTATTCTTGTCCAATTAGGGTTTTTAACCAATCTTGTGCATCCAATAGGTGTGTTTGTGTCATTGGATGATCAATTAGGTCATTTTCGTCCTCCATAGGCTTATTCTTGTCCAATTAAGGTTTTAAACCAATCTTGTGCATCCAATAAGTTTGTTTGTGTTATTGAATTAATATTTAGGTCATTTTCGTCCTCCCTAGGCATATTCTTGTCCAATTAGGGTTTTTAACCAATTTTGTGCATTCAATAGGTGTGTTTGTGTCATTGGATGATCAATTAGGTCATTTTCGTCCTCCCTAGGCATATTCTTGTCCAATTAGGGTTTTTAACCAATCTTGTGCATCCAATAGGTGTGTTTGTGTCATTGGATGATCAATTAGGTCATTTTCGTCCTCCCTAGGCTTATTCTTGTCCAATTAGGGTTTTTAACCAATCTTGTGCATCCAATAGGTGTGTTTGTGTCATTGGATGATCAATTAGGTCATTTTCGTCCTCCCTAGACTTATTCTTGTCCAATTAGGGTTTTTAACCAATCATGTGCATCCAATAACTTTATTTGTGTCATTGAATTAATATTTAGGTCATTTTCGTCCTCCCTAAGCGTATTCTTTTCCAATTAGGGTTTTTAACCAATCTTGTGCATCCAATAGGTGTGTTTGTGTCATTGGATGATCAATTAGGTCATTTTCGTCCTTTCTAGGCTTATTCTTGTCCAATTAGGTTTTTAACCAATCTTGTGCATCCAATAGGTGTGTTTGTGTCATTGGATGATCAATTAGGTCATTTTCGTCCTCCCTAGACTTATTCTTGTCCAATTAGGGTTTTTAACCAATCTTGTGCATCCAATAACTTGGTTTGTGTCATTGAATTAATATTTAGGTCATTTTCGTCCTCCCTAGGCATATTCTTGTCCAATTAGGGTTTTTAACCAATCTTGTGCATCCAATAGGTGTGTTTGTGTCATTGGATGATCAATTAGGTCATTTTCGTCCTCCCTAGGCTTATTCTTGTCCAATTAGGGTTTTTAACCAATCTTGTGCATCCAATAGGTGTGTTTGTGTCATTGGATGATCAATTAGGTCATTTTCGTCCTCCCTAGGCTTATTCTTGTCCAATTAGGGTTTTTAACCAATCTTGTGCATCCAATAGGTGTGTTTGTTTCTTTGGATGATCAATTAGGTCATTTTCGCCCTCCGTAGGCCTATTCTTGTCCAATTAGGGTTTTTAATCAATCTTGTGCATCCGATAAGTTTGTTTGTGTCATTGAATTAATATTTAGGTCATTTTCGTCCTCCCTAGGCATATTCTTGTCCAATTAGGGTTTTTAACCAATCTTGTGCATCCAATAGGTGTGTTTGTGTCATTGGATGATCAATTAGGTCATTTTCGTACTCCCTAGGCATATTCTTCTCCAATTAGGGTTTTTAACCAATCTTGTGCATCCAATAGGTGTGTTTGTGTCATTGGATGATCAATTAGGTCATTTTCGTCCTCCCTAGGCTTATTCTTGTCCAATTAGGGTTTTTAACCAATCTTGTGCATCCAATAACTTTGTTTGTGTCATTGAATTAATATTTGGGTCATTTTCGTCCTCCCTAGGCATATTCTTGTCCAATTAGGGTTTTTAACCAATCTTGTGCATCCAATAGGTGTGTTTGTGTCATTGGATGATCAATTAGGTCATTTTCGTCCTCCCTAGGCTTATTCTTGTCCAATTAGGGTTTTTAACCAATCTTGTGCATCCAATAAGTTTAGTTGTGTCATTGGATGATCAATTAGGTCATTTTCGTCCTCCCTAGGCATATTCTTGTCCAATTAGGGTTTTTAACCAATCTTGTGCATCCAATAGGTGTGTTTGTGTCATTGGATGATCAATTAGGTCATTTTCGTCCTCCCTAGGCTTATTCTTGTCCAATTAGGGTTTTTAACCAATCTTGTGCATCCAATAAGTTGAGTTGTGTCATTGGATTAATATTTAGGTCATTTTCGTTCTCCCTACGCTTATTTTTGTCCAATTAGGGTTTTTAACCAATCTTGTGCATCCAATAGGTGTGTTTGTGTCATTGGATGATCAATTAGGTCATTTTCGTCCTCCCTAGGCATATTCTTGTCCAATTAGGGTTTTTAACCAATCTTGTGCATCCAATAGGTGTGTTTGTGTCATTGGATGATCAATTAGGTCATTTTCGTCCTCCCTAGGCATATTCTTGTCCAATTAGGGTTTTTAACGAATCTTGTGCATCCAATTGGTGTGTTTGTGTCATTGGATGATCAATTAGGTCATTTTCGTCCTCCCTAGGCTTATTCTTGTCCAATTAGGGTTTTTAACCAATCCTGGCATCCAATAAGTTGAGTTGTGTCATTGGATTAACATTTAGGTCATTTTCGTCCTCCCTAGGCTTATTCTTGTCCAATAAGGGTTTTTAACCAATCTTGTGCATCCAATAAGTTCATTTGTGTCATTGGATTAACATTTAGGTCATTTTCGTCCTCCCTAGGCATATTCTTGTGCAATTAGGGTTTTTAACCAATCTTGTGCATCCAATAGGTGTGTTTGTGTCATTGGATGATCAATTAGGTTATTTTCATCCTCCCTCGGCATATTCTTGTCCAATTAGGGTTTTTAACCAATCTTGTGCATCCAATAGGTGTGTTTGTGTCATTGGATGATCAATTAGGTCATTTTCGTCCTCCCTAGGCTTATTCTTGTCCAATTAGGGTTTTTAACCAATCTTGTGCATCCAATAAGTTGAGTTGTGTCATTGGATTAACATTTAGGTCATTTTCGTCCTCCCTAGGCTTATTCTTGTCCAATTAGGGTTTTTAACCAATCTTGTGCATCCAATAAGTTCACTTGTGTCATTGGATTAACATTTAAGTCATTTTCGTCCTCCCTAGGCATATTCTTGTCCAATTAGAGTTTTAGACCAATCTTGTGCATCCAATAGGTGTGTTTGTGTCATTGGATGATCAATTAGGTCATTTTCATCCTCCCTAGGCATATTCTTGTCCAATTAGGGTTTTTAACCAATCTTGTGCATCCAATAAGTGTGTTTGTGTCATTGGATGATCAATTAGGTCGTTTTCGTCCTCCCTAGGCTTATTCTTGTCCAATTAGGGTTTTTAACCAATCTTGTGCATCCAATAAGTTGAGTTGTGTCATTGGATTAACATTTAGGTCATTTTTGTCCTCCCTAGGCTTATTCTTGTCCAATTAGGGTTTTGAACCAATCTTGTGCATCCAATAGGTGTGTTTGTGTCATTGGATGATCAA
Organism: Cicer pinnatifidum; assembly: GCA_037974775.1. Taxonomy (NCBI): domain Eukaryota; kingdom Viridiplantae; phylum Streptophyta; class Magnoliopsida; order Fabales; family Fabaceae; genus Cicer; species Cicer pinnatifidum. The sequence continues at coordinate 268,520 of JBBPBR010001100.1, forward strand.
TTAGGTCATTTTCGTCCTCCCTAGGCTTATTCTTGCCCAATTAGGGTTTTTAACCAATCTTGTGCATCCAATAAGTTGAGTTGTGTCTTTGGATGATCAATTTAGGTCATTTTCTTCCTCCCTAGGCTTATTCTTGTCCAATTAGGGTTTTTAACCAATCTTGTGCATCCAATAAGTTCATTTGTGTCATTGGATTAACATTTAGGTCATTTTCGTCCTCCCTAGGCATATTCTTTTCCAATTAGAGTTTTAGACCAATCTTGTGCATCAAATAGGTGTATTTGTGTCATTGGATGATCAATTAGGTTATTTTCGTCCTCCCTAGGCTTATTCTTGTCCAATTAGGGTTTTTAACTAATCTTGTGCATCCAATAAGTTCATTTGTGTCTTTGGATGATCAATTAGGTCATTTTCTTCCTCCCTAGGCATATTCTTGTCCAATTAGGGTTTTTAACCAATCTTGTGCATCCAATAGGTGTGTTTGTGTCATTGGATGATCAATTAGGTCATTTTCGTCCTCCCTAGGCTTATTCTTGTCCAATTAGGGTTTTTAACCAATCTTGTGCATCTAATAGGTGAGTTTGTGTCATTGGATGATCAGTTAGGTCATTTTCGTCCTCCCTAGGCTTATACTTGCCCAATTAGGGTTTTTAACCAATCTTGTGCATCCAATAGGTGTGTTTGTGTCATTGGATGATCAATTAGGTCATTTTCGTCCTCCCTAGGCATATTCTTGTCCAATTAGGGTTTTTAACCAGTCTTGTGCATCCAATAAGTTGAGTTGTGTCATTGGATTAACATTTAGGTCATTTTCGTCCTCCCTAGGCTTATTCTTGTCCAATTAGGGTTTTTAACCAATCTTGTGCATCCAATAAGTTCATTTGTGTCATTGGATGATCAATTAGGTCATTTTCGTCCTCCATAGGCTTATTTTTGTCCAATTAGGGTTTTTAACTAGTCTTGTGCATCCAATAAGTTGAGTTGTGTCATTGGATGATCAATTAGGTTATTTTCGTCCTCCTTAGGCTTATTCTTGTCCAATTAGGGTTTTTAACCGATCTTGTGCATCCAATAGGTGTGTTTGTGTTATTGGATGATCAATTAGGTCATTTTCTTCCTCCCTAGGCATATTCTTGTCCAATTAGGGTTTTTAACCAATCTTGTGCATCCAATAGGTGTGTTTGTGTCATTGGATGATCAATTAGGTCATTTTCGTCCTCCCTAGGCTTATTCTTGTCCAATTAGGGTTTTTAACCAATCTTGTGCATCCAATAGGTGTGTTTGTGTCATTGGATGATCAATTAGGTCATTTTCGTCCTCCCTAGGCTTATTCTTGTCCAATTAGGGTTTTTAACCAATCTTGTGCATCCAATAGGTGTGTTTGTGTCATTGGATGATCAATTAGGTCATTTTCGTCCTTTCTATGCTTATTTTTGTCCAATTAGGGTTTTTAAGCAATCTTGTGCATCCAATAAGTTCATTTGTGTCATTGGATGATCAATTAGGTCATTTTCGTCCTCCCTAGGCATATTCTTGTCCAACTAGGGTTTCTAACCAATCTTGTGCTTCCAATAGATGTGTTTGTGTCATTGGATGATCAATTAGGTCATTTTCGTCCTCCCTAGGCTTATTCTTGTCCAATTAGGGTTTTTAACCAATCTTGTGCATCCAATAGGTGTGTTTGTGTCATTGGATGATCAATTAGGTCATTTTCGTCCTCCCTAGGCTTATTCTTGTCCAATTAGGGTTTTTAACCAATCTTGTGCATCCAATAGGTGTGTTTGTGTCATTGGATGATCAATTAGGTCATTTTCGTCCTCCCTAGGCTTATTCTTGTCCAATTAGGGTTTTTAACCAATCTTGTGCATCCAATAAGTTCATTTGTGTCATTGGATGATCAATTAGGTCATTTTCGTCCTTCCTAGGCATATTCTTGATCAACTAGGGTTTTAAACCAATCTTGTGCATCCAATAGGTGTGTTTGTGTCATTGGATGATCAATTAGGTCATTTTCGTCCTCCCTAGGCTTATTCTTGTCCAATTAGGGTTTTTAACCAATCTTGTGCATCCAATAGGTGTGTTTGTGTCATTGGATGATCAATTAGGTCATTTTCGTCCTCCCTAGGCTTATTCTTGTCCAATTAGGGTTTTTAACCAATCTTGTGCATCCAATAGGTGTGTTTGTGTCATTGGATGATCAATTAGGTCATTTTCGTCCTCCCTAGGCTTATTCTTGTCCAATTAGGGTTTTTAACCAATCTTGTACATCCAATAGGTATGTTTGTGTCATTGGATGATCAATTAGGTCATTTTCGTCCTCCCTAGGCATATTCTTGTCCAATTAGGGTTTTTAACCAATCTTGTGCATCCAATAGGTGTGTTTGTGGCATTGGATGATCAATTAGGTCATTTTCGTCCTCCCTAGGCTTATTCTTGTCCAATTAGGGTTTTTAACCAATCTTGTGCATCTAATAGGTGTGTTTGTGTCATTGGATGATCAATTAGGTCATTTTCGTCCTCCCAAGGCTTATTCTTGTCCAATTAGGGTTTTTAACCAATCTTGTGCATCCAATAAGTTGAGTTGTGTCATTGGATTAACATTTAGGTCATTTTTGTCCTCCCTAGGCTTATTCTTGTCCAATTAGGGTTTTGAACCAATCTTGTGCATCCAATAGGTGTGTTTGTATCATTGGATGATCAATTAGGTCATTTTCGTCCTCCCTAGGCTTATTCTTGTCCAATTAGGGTTTTTAACCAATCTTGTGCATCCAATAGGTGTGTTTGTATCATTGGATGATCAATTAGGTCATTTTCGTCCTCCCTAGGCTTATTCTTGTCCAATTAGGGTTTTTAACCAATCTTGTGCATCTAATAGGTGTGTTTGTGTCATTGGATGATCAATTAGGTCATTTTCGTCCTCCCAAGGCTTATTCTTGTCCAATTAGGGTTTTTAACCAATCTTGTGCATCCGATAAGTTTGTTTGTGTCATTGAATTAATATTTAGGTCATTTTCATCCTCCCTAGGCATATTCTTGTCCAATTAGGGTTTTTAACCAATCTTGTGCATCCAATAAGTGTGTTTGTGTCATTGGATGATCAATTAGGTCATTTTCGTCCTCCCTAGGCATATTCTTGTCCAATTAGGGTTGTTAACGAATCTTGTGCATCCAATAGGTGTGTTTGTGTCATTGGATGATCAATTAGGTCATTTTCGTCCTCCCTAGGCTTATTCTAGTCCAATTAGGGTTTTTAACCAATCTTGTGCATCCGATAAGTTTGTTTGTGTCATTAAATTAATATTTAGGTCATTTTCGTCCTCCCTAGGCTTATTCTTGTCCAATTAGGGTTTTTAACCAATCTTGTGCATCCAATAGGTGTGTTTGTGTCATTGGATGATCAATTAGGTCATTTTCGTCCTCCCTAGGCTTATTCTTGCCCAATTAAGGTTTTTAACCAATTTTGTGCATCCAATAAGTTGAGTTGTGTCATTGGATTAACATTTAGGTCATTTTCGTCCTCCCTAGGCTTATTCTTGTCCAATTAGGGTTTTTAACCAATCTTGTGCATCCAATAAGTTCACTTGTGTCATTGGATTAACATTTAAGTCATTTTCGTCCTCCCTAGGCATATTCTTGTCCAATTAGAGTTTTAGACCAATCTTGTGCATCCAATAGGTGTGTTTGTGTCATTGGATGATCAATTAGGTCATTTTCATCCTCCCTAGGCATATTCTTGTCCAATTAGGGTTTTTAACCAATCTTGTGCATCCAATAAGTGTGTTTGTGTTTTTGGATGATCAATTAGGTCGTTTTCGTCCTCCCTAGGCTTATTCTTGTCCAATTAGGGTTTTTAACCAATCTTGTGCATCCAATAAGTTGAGTTGTGTCATTGGATGGTCAATTAGGTCATTTTCGTCCTCCCTAGGCTTATTCTTGCCCAATTAGGGTTTTTAACCAATCTTGTGCATCCAATAAGTTGAGTTGTGTCTTTGGATGATCAATTTAGGTCATTTTCTTCCTCCCTAGGCTTATTCTTGTCCAATTAGGGTTTTTAACCAATCTTGTGCATCCAATAAGTTCATTTGTGTCATTGGATTAACATTTAGGTCATTTTCGTCCTCCCTAGGCATATTCTTTTCCAATTAGAGTTTTAGACCAATCTTGTGCATCAAATAGGTGTGTTTGTGTCATTGGATGATCAATTAGGTTATTTTCGTCCTCCCTAGGCTTATTCTTGTCCAATTAGGGTTTTTAACTAATCTTGTGCATCCAATAAGTTCATTTGTGTCTTTGGATGATCAATTAGGTCATTTTCTTCCTCCCTAGGCATATTCTTGTCCAATTAGGGTTTTTAACCAATCTTGTGCATCCAATAGGTGTGTTTGTGTCATTGGATGATCAATTAGGTCATTTTCGTCCTCCCTAGGCTTATTCTTGTCCAATTAGGGTTTTTAACCGATCTTGTGCATCCAATAGGTGTGTTTGTGTCTTTGGATGATCAATTAGGTCATTTTCGTCCTCCCAAGGCTTATTCTTGTCCAATTAGGGTTTTTAACCAATCTTGTGCATCCGATAAGTTTGTTTGTGTCATTGAATTAATATTTAGGTCATTTTCGTCCTCCCTAGGCATATTCTTGTCCAATTAGGGTTTTTAACCAATCTTGTGCATCCAATAGGTGTGTTTGTGTCATTGGATTATCAATTAGGTCATTTACGTCCTCCCTAGGCTTATTCTTGTCCAATTAGGGTTTTTAACCAATCTTGTGCATCCAATAACTTTGTTTGTGTCATTAAATTAATATTTAGGTCATTTTCGTCCTCCCTAGGCATATTCTTGTCCAATTAGGGTTTTTAACCAATCTTGTGCATCCAATAGGTGTGTTTGTGTCATTGGATGATCAATTAGGTCATTTTCGTCCTCCCTAGGCATATTCTTGTCCAATTAGGGTTTTTAACCAATCTTGTGCGTCCAATAGGTTTGTTTGTGTCATTGGATGATCAATTAGGTCATTTTTGTCCTCCCTAGGCATATTCTTGTCCAATTAGGGTTTTTAACCAATCTTGTGCGTCCGATAAGTTTGTTTGTGTTATTGAATTAATATTTAGGTCATTTTCGTCCTCCCTAGGCATATTCTTGTCCAATTAGGGTTTTTAACCAATCTTGTGCATCCAATAGGTGTGTTTGTGTCATTGGATGATCAATTAGGTCATTTTTGTCCTCCCTAGTCATATTCTTGTCCAACTAGGGTTTTTAACCAATCTTGTGCTTCCAATAGGTGTGTTTGTGTCATTAGATGATCTATTAGGTCATTCTGGTCCTCCCTAGGCTTATTCTTGTCCAATTAGGGTTTTTAACCAATCTTGTGCATCCAATAGGTGTGTTTGTGTCATTGGATGATCAATTAGGTCATTTTCGTCCTCCCTAGGCTTATTCTTGTCCAATTAGGGTTTTTAACCAATCTTGTGCATCCAATAAGTTGAGTTGTGTCATTGGATTAACATTTAGGTCATTTTCGTCCTCCCTAGGCTTATTCTTGTCCACTTAGGGTTTTTAACCAATCTTGTGCATCCAATAGGTGTGTTTGTGTCACTGGATGATGAATTAGGTCATTTTCGTCCTCCCTAGGCTTATTCTTGTCCAATTAGGGTTTTTAACCAATCTTGTGCATCCAATAAATTCATTTGTGTCATTGGATTAACATTTAAGTCATTTTCGTCCTCCCTAGGCATATTCTTGTCCAATTAGGGTTTTTAACCAATCTTGTGCATCCAATAGGTGTGTTTGTGGCAATGGATGATCAATTAGGTCATTTTCGTCCTCCCTAGGCTTATTCTTGTCCAATTAGGGTTTTTAACCAATCTTGTGCATCCAATAGGTGTGTTTGTGTCATTGGATGATCAATTAGGTCATTTTCATCCTCCCTAGGCATATTCATGTCCAATTAGGGTTTTTAAGCAATCTTGTGCATCCAATAGTTGTGTTTGTGTCATTGGATGATCAATTAGGTGATTTTCGTCCTCCCTAGGCATATTCTTGTCCAATTAGGGTTTTTAACCAATCTTGTGCATCCAATAGGTGTGTTTGTGTCATTGGATGATCAATTAGGTCATTTTCGTCCTCCCTAGGCTTATTCTTGTCGAATTAGGGTTTTTAACCAATCTTGTGCATCCAATAAGTTCATTTGTGTCATTGGATTAATATTTAGGTCATTTTCGTCCTCCCTAGGCTTATTCTTGTCCAATTAGGGTTTTTAACCAATCTTGTGCATCCAATAGGTGTGTTTGTGTCATTGGATGATCAATTAGTTCATTTTCGTCCTCCCTAGGCATATTCTTGTCCAATTAGGGTCTTTAACGAATCTTGTGCTTCCAATTGGTGTGTTTGTGTCATTGGATGATCAATTAGGTCATTTTCGTCCTCCCTAGGCTTATTCTTGTCCAATTAGGGTTTTTAACCAATCTTGTGCATCCAATAAGTTGAGTTGTGTCATTGGATTAACATTTAGGTCATTTTTGTCCTCCCTAGGCTTATTCTTGTCCAATTAGGGTTTTTAACCAATCTTGTGCATCCAATAGGTTGAGTTGTGTCATTGGATTAACATTTAGGTCACTTTCGTCCTCCCTAGGCTTATTCTTGTCCAATTAGGGTTTTTAACCAATCTTGTGCATCCAATAAGTTCATTTGTGTCATTGGATTAACATTTAGGTCATTTTCGTCCTCCCTAGGCATATTCTTGTCCAATTAGAGTTTTAGACCAATCTTGTGCATCCAATAGGTGTGTTTGTGTCATTGGATGATCAATTAGGTTATTTTCGTCCTCCCTAGGCATATTCTTGTCCAATTAGGATTTTTAACTAATCTTGTGCATCCAATAAGTTCATTTGTGTCATTGGATGATCAATTAGGTCATTTTCGTCCTCCCTAGGCATATTCTTGTCCAATTAGGGTTTTTAACAAATCTTGTGCATCCAATAAGTTGAGTTGTGTCATTGGATTAACATTTAGGTCATTTTCGTCCTCCCTAGGCTTATTCTTGTCCAATTAGGGTTTTTAACCAATCTTGTGCATCCAATAGGTTTGTTTGTGTCATTGGATGATCAATTAGGTCATTTTCGTCCTCCCTAGGCATATTCTTGTCCAATTAGGGTTTTAAACCAATCTTGTGCATCCAATAGGTGTGTTTGTGTCATCGGATGATCAATTAGGTCATTTTCGTCCTCCCTAGGCTTATTCTTGACCAATTAGGGTTTTTAACCGATCATGTGCATCCAATAGGTGTGTTTGTGTCATTGGATGATCAATTAGGTCATTTTCGTCCTCCCTAGGCTTATTCTTGTCCAATTAGGGTTTTTAACCAATCTTGTGCATCCAATAAGTTGAGTTGTGTCATTGGATTAACATTTAGGTCATTTTCGTCCTCCCTAGGCTTATTCTTGTCCAATTAGGGTTTTTAACCAATCTTGTGCATCCAATAGGTGTGTTTGTGTCATTGGATGATCAATTAGGTCATTTTCGTCCTCCCTAGGCTTATTCTTGTCCAATTAGGGTTTTTAACCGATCTTGTGCATCCAATAGGTGTGTTTGTGTCGTTGGATGATCAATTAGGTCATTTTCGTCCTCTCTAGGCATATTCTTGTCCAATTAGGGTTTTTAACCAATCTTGTGCATCCAATAGGTGTGTTTGTGTCATTGGATGATCAATTAGGTCATTTTCGTCCTCCCTAGGCTTATTCTTGTCCAATTAGGGTTTTTAACCGATCTTGTGCATCCAATAGGTGTGTTTGTGTCATTTGATGATCAATTAGGTCATTTTCGTCCTCTCTAGGCATATTGTTGTCCAATTAGGGTTTTTAACCAATCTTGTGCGTCCAATAGGTGTGTTTGTGTCATTGGATGATCAATTAGGTCATTTTCGTCCTCCCTAGGCTTATTCTTGTCCAATTAGGGTTTTTAACCAATCTTGTGCATCCAATAAGTTGAGTTGTGTCATTGGATTAACATTTAGGTCATTTTCGTCCTCCCTAGGGTTATTCTTGTCCAATTAGGGTTTTTAACCAATCTTGTGCATCCAATAGGTGTGTTTGTGGCAATAGATGATCAATTAGGTCATTTTCGTCCTCCATAGGCTTATTCTTGTCCAATTAGGGTTTTTTACCAATCTTGTGCATCCAATAAGTTGAGTTGTGTCATTGGATTAACATTTAGGTCATTTTCGTCCTCCCTAGGGTTATTCTTGTCCAATTAGAGTTTTTAACCAATCTTGTGCATCCAATAAGTTCATTTGTGTCATTGGATTAACATTTAGGTCATTTTCGTCCTCCCTAGGCATATTCTTGTCCAATTAGGGTTTTTAACCAATCTTGTGCATCCAATAGGTGTGTTTGTGTCATTCGATGATCAATTAGGTCATTTTCGTCCTCACTAGGCTTATTCTTGTCCAATTAGGGTTTTTTAACCAATCTTGTGCATCCAATAGGTGTGTTTGTGGCAATGGATGATCAATTAGGTCATTTTCGTCCTCCCTAGGCTTATTCTTGTCCAATTAGGGTTTTTAACCAATCTTGTGCATCCAATAGGTGTGTTTGTGTCATTGGATGATCAATTAGGTCATTTTCGTCCTCCCTAGGCTTATTCTTGTCCAATTAGGGTTTTTAACCAATCTTGTGCATCCAATAGGTGTGTTTGTGTCATTGGATGATCAATTAGGTTATTTTCGTCCTCCCTAGGCTTATTCTTGTCCAATTAGGGTTTTTAACCAATCTTGTGCATCTAATAAGTTGAGTTTTGCAATTGGAATAACATTTAGGTCATTTTCGTCCTCCCTAGGCATATTCTTGTCCAATTAGGGTTTTTAACCAATCTTGTGTATCCAATAGGTGTGTTTGTGTCATTGGATGATCAATTAGGTCATTTTCGTCCTCCCTAGGCTTATTCTTGTCCAATTAGGGTTTTTAACCAATCTTGTGCATCCAATAGGTGTGTTTGTGACATTGGATGATCAATTAGGTCATTTTTGTCCTCCCTAGGCTTATTCTTTTCCAATTAGGGTTTTTAACCAATCTTGTGCATCCGATAAGTTTGTTTGTGTCATTGAATTAATATTTAGGTCATTTTCGTCCTCCCTAGGCATATTCTTGTCCAATTAGGGTTTTTAACCAATCTTGTGCATCCAATAGGTGTGTTTGTGTCATTGGATGATCAATTAGGTCATTTATGTCCTCCCTAGGCATATTCTTGTCCAATTAGGGTTTTTATCCAATCTTGTGCATCCAATAGGTGTGTTTGTGTCATTGGATGATCAATTAGGTCATTTTCGTCCTCCCTAGGCTTATTCTTGTCCAATTATGGTTTTTAACCAATCTGGTGCATCCAATAGGTGTGTTTGTGTCATTGGATGATCAATTAGGTCATTTTCGTCCTCCCTAGGCTTATTCTTGTCCAATTAGGGTTTTTAACCAATCTTGTGCATCCGATAAGTTTGTTTGTGTCATTGAATTAATATTTAGGTCATTTTCGTCCTCCCTAGGCATATTCTTGTCCAATTAGGGTTTTTAACCAATCTTGTGCATCCAATAGGTGTGTTTGTGTCATTGGATGATCAATTAGGTCATTTTCGTCCTCCCTAGGCATATTCTTGTCCAATTAGGGTTTTTAACCAATCTTGTGCATCCAATAGGTGTGTTTGTGTCATTGGATGACCAATTAGGTCATTTTTGTCCTCCTTATGCATATTCTTGTCCAATTAGGGTTTTTAACCAATCTTGTACATCCAATAGGTGTGTTTGTGGCAATGGATGATCAATTAGGTCATTTTCGTCCTCCCTAGGCTTATTCTTGTCCAATTAGGGTTTTTAACCAATCTTGTGCATCCAATAGGTGTGTTTGTGTCATTGGATGATCAATTAGGTCATTTTCATCCTCCCTAGGTTTATTCTTGTCCAAATAGGGTTTTTAACCAATCTTGTGCATCCAATAGGTGTGTTTGTGGCAATGGATGATCAATTAGGTCATTTTCGTCCTCCCTAGGCTTATTCTTGTCCAATTAGGGTTTTTAACCAATCTTGTGCATCCAATAGGTGTGTTTGTGTCATTGGATGATCAATTAGGTCATTTTCGTCCTCCCTAGGCTTATTCTTGTCCAATTAGGGTTTTTAACCAATCTTGTGCATCCAATACGTTCATTTGTGTCATTGGATTAAAATTTAGGTCATTTTCGTCCTCCCTAGGCATATTCTTGTCCAATTAGAGTTTTAGACCAATCTTGTGCATCCAATAGGTGTGTTTGTGTCATTGGATGATCAATTAGGTTATTTTCGTCCTCCCTAGGCTTATTCTTGTCCAATTAGGATTTTTAACCAATCTGGTGCATCCAATAAGTTCATTTGTGTCATTGGATGATCAATTAGGTCATTTTCGTCCTCCCTAGGCATATTCTTGTCCAATTAGGGTTTTTAACCAATCTTGTGCATCCAATAGGTGTGTTTGTGTCATTGGATGATCAATTAGGTCATTTTCGTCCTCCCTAGGCTTATTCTTGTCCAATTAGGGTTTTTAACCGATCTTGTGCATCCAATAGGTGTGTTTGTGTCGTTGGATGATCAATTAGGTCATTTTCGTCCTCCCTAGGCTTATTCTTGTCCAATTAGGGTTTTTAACCAATCTTGTGCATCCGATAAGTTCATTTGTGTCATTGGATTAACATTTAGGTCATTCTCGTCCTCCCTAGGCATATTCTTGTCCAATTAGGGTTTTTAACCGATCTTGTGCATCCAATAGGTGTGTTTGTGTCATTGGATGATCAATTAGGTCATTTTCGTCCTGCCTAGGCATATTCTTGTCCAATTAGGGTTTTTAACCAATCTTGTGCATCCAATAAGTTCATTTGTGTCATTGGATTAACATTTAGGTCATTTTCGTCCTCCCTAGGCATATTCTTGTCCAATTAGAGTTTTAGACCAATCTTGTGCATCCAATAGGTGTGTTTGTGTCATTGGCTTATCAATAAGGTTATTTTCGTCCTCCCTCGGCTTATTCTTGTCCAATTAGGGATTTTAACTAATCTTGTGCATCCAATAAGTTCATTTGTGTCATTGGATGATCAATTAGGTCATTTTCGTCCTCCCTAGGCATATTCTTGTCCAATTAGGGTTTTTAACCAATCTTGTGCATCCAATAGGTGTGTTTGTGTCATTGGATGATCAATTAGGTCATTTTCGTCCTCCCTAGGCATATTCTTGTCCAATTAGGGTTTTTAACCAATCTTGTGCATCCAATAAGTCCGTTTGTGTCATTGGATTAACATTTAGGTCATAATCGTCCTCCCTAGGCATATTCTTGTCCAATTAGGGTTTTTAACCAATCTTGTGCATCCAATAGGTGTGTTTGTGTCATTGGATGATCAATTAGGTCATTTTCGTCCTCCCTAGGCTTATTCTTGTCCAATTAGGGTTTTTAACCAATCTTGTGCATCCAATAAGTTGAGTTGTGTCATTGGATTACATTTAGGTCATTTTCATTCTCCCTAGGCTTATTCTTGTCCAATTAGGGTTTTTAACCAATCTTGTGCATCCAATAGGTGTGTTTGTGTCATTGGATGATCAATTAGGTCATTTTCGTCCTCCCTAGGCTTATTCTTGTCCAATTAGGGTTTTTAACCAATCTTGTGCATCCCATAAGTTGAGTTGTTTCATTGAATTAACATTTAGGTCATTTTCGTCCTCCCTATGCTTATTCTTCTCCAATTAAGGTTTTTAACAAATCTTGTGCGTCCAATAAGTTCATTTGTGTCATTCGATTAACATTTAGGTCATTTTCGACGTCCTCCCTAGGCATATTCTTGCCCAATTAGGGTTTTTAACCAATCTTGTGTATCCAATAGGTGTGTTTGTGTCATTGGATGATCAATTAGGTCATTTTCGTCCTCCCTAGGCTTATTCTTGTCCAATTAGGGTTTTTAACCAATCTTGTGCATCCAATAGGTGTGTTTGTGTCATTGGATGATCAATTAGGTCATTTTCGTCCTCCCTAGGCTTATTCTTGTCCAATTAGGGTTTTTAACCAATCTTGTGCATCCAATAAGTTGAGTTGTGTCATTGGATTAACATTAAGGTCATTTTCATTCTCCCTAGGCTTATTCTTGTCCAATTAGGGTTTTTAACCAATCTTGTGCATCCAATAGGTGTGTTTGTGTCATTGGATGATCAATTAGGTCATTTTCGTCCTCCCTAGGCTTATTCTTGTCCAATTAGGGTTTTTAACCAATCTTGTGCATCCAATAGGTGTGTTTGTGTCATTGGATGATCAATTAGGTCATTTTCGTCCTCCCTAGGCTTATTCTTGTCCAATTAGGGTTTTTAACCAATCTTGTGCATCCAATAGGTGTGTTTGTGTCATTGGATGATCAATTAGGTCATTTTCGTCCTCCCTAGGCTTATTCTTGTCCAATTAGGGTTTTTAACCAATCTTGTGCATCCAATAGGTGTGTTTGTGTCATTGGATGATCAATTAGGTCATTTTCGTCCTTTCTATGCTTATTTTTGTCCAATTAGGGTTTTTAAGCAATCTTGTGCATCCAATAAGTTCATTTGTGTCATTGGATGATCAATTAGGTCATTTTCGTCCTCCCTAGGCATATTCTTGTCCAACTAGGGTTTCTAACCAATCTTGTGCTTCCAATAGATGTGTTTGTGTCATTGGATGATCAATTAGGTCATTTTCGTCCTCCCTAGGCTTATTCTTGTCCAATTAGGGTTTTTAACCAATCTTGTGCATCCAATAGGTGTGTTTGTGTCATTGGATGATCAATTAGGTCATTTTCGTCCTCCCTAGGCTTATTCTTGTCCAATTAGGGTTTTTAACCAATCTTGTGCATCCAATAGGTGTGTTTGTGTCATTGGATGATCAATTAGGTCATTTTCGTCCTCCCTAGGCTTATTCTTGTCCAATTAGGGTTTTTAACCAATCTTGTGCATCCAATAGGTGTGTTTGTATCATTGGGTGATCAATTAGGTCATTTTTGTCCTCCCTAGGCTTATTCTTGTCCAATTAGGGTTTTTAACCAATCTTGTGCATCCAATAGGTGTGTTTGTGTCATTGGATGATCAATTAGGTCATTTTCGTCCTCCCTAGGCTTATTCTTGTCCAATTACGGTTTTTAAACAATCTTGTGCATCCAATAGGTGTGTTTGTGTCATTGGATGATCAATTAGGTCATTTTCATCCTCCCTAGGCTTATTCTTGTCCAATTAGGGTTTTTAACCAATCTTGTGCATCCAATAGGTGTGTTTGTATCATTGGATGATCAATTAGGTCATTTTCGTCCTCCCTAGGCTTATTCTTGTCCAATTAGGGTTTTTAACCAATCTTGTGCATCCAAAAAGTTCATTTGTGTTATTGGATTAACATTTAGGTCATATTCGTCCTCCCTAGGCATATTCTTGTCCAATTAGGGTTTTTAACCAATCTTGTGCATCCAATAGGTGTGTTTGTGTCATTGGATGATCAATTAGGTCATTTTCGTCCTCCCTAGGCATATTATTGTCCAGTTAGGGTTTTTAACCAATCTTGTGCATCCAATAGGTGTGTTTGTATCATTGGATGATCAATTAGGTCATTTTCGTCCTCCCTAGGCATATTCTTGTCCAATTAGGGTTTTTAACCAATCTTGTGCATCCAATAGGTGTATTTGTGTCATTGGATGATCAATTAGGTCATTTTCGTCCTCCCTATGCTTATTCTTGTCCAATTAGGGTTTTTAACCAATCTTGTGCATCCAATAAGTTGAGTTGTGTCATTGGATTAACATTTAGGTCATTTTCGTCCTCCCTAGGCTTATTCTTGTCCAATTAGGGTTTTTAACCAATCTTGTGCATCCAATACATTCATTTGTGTCATTGGATTAACATTTAGGTCATTTTCGTCCTCCCTAGGCATATTCTTGTTCAATTAGAGTTTTAGACCAATCTTGTGCATCCAATAGGTTTGTTTGTGTCATTGGATGATCAATTAGGTCATTTTCGTCCTCCCTAGGCATATTCTTGTCCAATTAGGGTTTTTAACCAATCTTGTGCATCCAATAGGTGTGTTTGTGTCATTGGATGATCAATTAGGTCATTTTCGTCCTCCCTAGGCATATTCTTGTCCAATTAGGGTTTTTAACGAATCTTGTGCATCCAATAGGTGTGTTTGTGTCATTGGATGATCAATTAGTTCATTTTCGTCCTCCCTAGGCTTATTCTTGTGCAATTAGGGTTTTTAACCAATCTTGTGCATCCAATAAGTTGAGTTGTGTCATTGGATTAACATTTAGGTCATTTTCGTCCTCCCTAGGCTTATTCTTGTCCAATTAGGGTTTTTAACCAATCTTGTGCATCCAATAGGTGTGTTTGTGTCATTGGATGATCAATTAGGTTATTTTCGTCTTCCCTAGGCTTATTCTTGTTCAATTAGGGTTTTTAACCAATCTAGTGCATCCAATAGGTGTGTTTGTGTCATTGGATGACCAATTAGGTCATTTTCGCCCTCCATAGGTATATTCTTGTCCAATTAGGGTTTTTAACCAATCTTGTGCATCCAATAGGTGTGTTTGTGGCAATGGATGATCAATTAGGTCATTTTCGTCCTCCCTAGGCTTATTCTTGTCCAATTAGGGTTTTTAACCAATCTTGTGCATCCAATAGGTGTGTTTGTGTCATTGGATGATCAATTAGGTCATTTTCGTCCTCCCTAGGCTTATTCTTGTCCAATTAGGGTTTTTAACCAATCTTGTGCATCCAATAGGTGTGTTTATGTCATTGTATTAACATTTAGGTCATTTTGTTCTCCCTAGGCTTATTCTTGTCCAATTAGGGTTTTTAACCAATCTTGTGCATCCAATAGGTGTGTTTGTGTCATTGGATGATCAATTAGGTCATTTTCGTCCTCCCTAGGCATATTCTTGTCCAATTAGGGTTTTTAACCAATCTTGTGCATCCAATAGGTGTGTTTGTGTCATTGGATGATCAATTAGGTCATTTTCGTCCTCCCTAGGCATATTCTTGTCCAATTAGGGTTTTTAACCAATCTTGTGCATCCAATAGGTGTGTTTTGTCATTGGATGATCAATTAGGTCATTATCGTCCTCCCTAGGCATATTCTTGTCCAATTAGGGTTTTTAACCAATCTTGTGCATCCAATAGGTGTGTTTGTGTCATTGGATGATCAATTAGGTCATTTTCGTCCTCCCTAGGCATATTCTTGTCCATTTAGGGTTTTTAACCAATCTTGTGCATCCAATAGGTGTGTTTGTGGCAATGGATGATCAATTAGGTCATTTTCGTCCTCCCTAGGCTTATTCTTGTCCAATTAGGGTTTTTAACCAATCTTGTGCATCCAATAGGTGTGTTTGTGTCATTGGATGATCAATTAGGTCATTTTCGTCCTCCCTAGGCTTATTCTTGTCCAATTAGGGTTTTTAACCAATCTTGTGCATCCTATAAGTTTGTTTGTTTCATTGAATTAATATTTAGGTCTAATTCGTCCTCCCTAGGCATATTCTTGTCCAATTAGGGTTTTTAACCAATCTTGTGCATCCAACAGGTGTGTTTGTTTCATTGGACGATCAATTAGGTCATTTTCGTCCTCCCTAGGCATATTCTTGTCCAATTAGGGTTTTTAACGAATCTTGTGCATCCAATAGGTGTGTTTGTGTCATTGGATGATCAATTAGGTCATTTTCGTCCTCCCTAGGCTTATTCTTGTTCAATTAGGGTTTTTAACCAATCTTGTGCATCCAATAAGTTGAGTTGTGTCATTGGATTAACATTTAGGTCATTTTCGTCCTTCATAGGCTTATTCTTGTCCAATTAGGGTTTTTAACCAATCTTGTGCATCCAATAAGTTGAGTTGTGTCATTGGATTAACATTTAGGTCATTTTCGTCCTCCCTAGGCTTATTCTTGTCCAATTAGGGTTTTTAACCAATCTTGTGCATCCAATAACTTTGTTTGTGTCCTTGAATTAATATTTAGGTCATTTTCATCCTCCCTAGGCATATTCTTGTCCAATTAGGGTTTTTAACCAATCTTGTGCATCCAATAGGTGTGTTTGTGTCATTGGATGATCAATTAGGTCATTTTCGTCCTCCCTAGGTATATTCTTGTCCAATTAGGGTTTTTAACCAATCTTGTGCATCCAATAGGTGTGTTTGTGTCATTGGATGATCAATTAGGTCATTTTCTTCCTCCCTAGGCATATTCTTGTCCAATTAGGGTTTTTAACCAATCTTGTGCATCCAATAGGTGTGTTTGTGTCATTGGATGATCAATTAGGTCATTTTCGTCCTCCCTAGGCGTATTCTTGTCCAATTAGGGTTTTTAACCAATCTTGTGCATCCAATAGGTGTGTTTGTGTCATTGGATGACCAATTAGGTCATTTTCGTCCTCCCTAGGCATATTCTTGTCCAATTAGGGTTTTTAACCAATCTTCTGCATCCAATAGGTGTGTTTGTGGCAATGGATGATCAATTAGGTCATTTTCGTCCTCCCTAGGCTTATTCTTGTCCAATTAGGGTTTTTAACCAATCTTGTGCATCCAATAGGTGTGTTTGTGTCATTGGATGATCAATTAGGTCATTTTCGTCCTCCCTAGGCTTATTCTTGTCCAATTAGGGTTTTTAACCAATCTTGTGCATCCAATAAGTTAAGTTGTGTCATTGGATTAACATTTAGGTCATTTTCGTCCACCCTAGGCTTATTCTTGTCCAATTAGGGTTTTTAACCAATCTTGTGCATCCAATAGGTGTGTTTGTGTCATTGGATGATCAATTAGGTCATTTTCGTCCTCCCTAGGCTTATTCTTGCCCAATTAGGGTTTTTAACCAATCTTGTGCATCCAATAAGTTGAGTTGTGTCTTTGGATGATCAATTTAGGTCATTTTCTTCCTCCCTAGGCTTATTCTTGTCCAATTAGGGTTTTTAACCAATCTTGTGCATCCAATAAGTTCATTTGTGTCATTGGATTAACATTTAGGTCATTTTCGTCCTCCCTAGGCATATTCTTTTCCAATTAGAGTTTTAGACCAATCTTGTGCATCAAATAGGTGTATTTGTGTCATTGGATGATCAATTAGGTTATTTTCGTCCTCCCTAGGCTTATTCTTGTCCAATTAGGGTTTTTAACTAATCTTGTGCATCCAATAAGTTCATTTGTGTCTTTGGATGATCAATTAGGTCATTTTCTTCCTCCCTAGGCATATTCTTGTCCAATTAGGGTTTTTAACCAATCTTGTGCATCCAATAGGTGTGTTTGTGTCATTGGATGATCAATTAGGTCATTTTCGTCCTCCCTAGGCTTATTCTTGTCCAATTAGGGTTTTTAACCGATCTTGTGCATCCGATAAGTTTGTTTGTGTCATTGAATTAATATTTAGGTCATTTTCGTCCTCCCTAGGCATATTCTTGTCCAATTAGGGTTTTTAACCAATCTTGTGCATCCAATAGGTGTGTTTGTGTCATTGGATGATCAACTAGGTCATTTTCGTCCTCCCTAGGCTTATTCTTGTCCAATTAGGGTTTTTAACCAATCTTGTGCATCCAATAAGTTGAGTTGTGTCATTGGATTAACATTTAGTTCATTTTCGTCCTCCTTAGGCTTATTCTTGTCCAATTAGGGTTTTTAACCAATCTTGTGCATCCAATAGGTGTGTTTGTGTCATTGGATGATCAATTAGGTCATTTTCGTCCTCCATAGGCTTATTCTTGTCCAATTAGTGTTTTTAACCAATCTTGTGCATCCAATAAGTTGAGTTGTGTCATTGGATTAATATTTAGGTCATTTTCGTCCTCCCTAGGCTTATTCTTGGCCAATTTGGGTTTTTAACCAATCTTGTGCATCCAATAAGTTGAGTTGTGTCATTGGATTAACATTTAGGTCATTTTCGTCCTCCCTAGGCTTATTCTTGTCCAATTAGAGTTTTTAACCAATCTTGTGCATCCAATAGGTGTGTTTGTGTCATTGGATGATCAATTAGGTCATTTTGGTCCTCCCTAGGCTTATTCTTGCCCAATTAGGGTTTTTAACCAATCTTGTGTATCCAATAAGTTGAGTTGTGTCATTGGATTAACATTTAGGTCATTTTCGTCCTCCCTAGGCTTATTCTTGTCCAATTAGGGTTTTTAACCAATCTTGTGCATCCAATAAGTTCATTTGTGTCATTGGATTAACATTTAGGTCATTTTCGTCCTCCATAGGCATATTCTTGTCCAATTAGAGTTTTAGACCAATCTTGTGCATCCAATAGGTGTGTTTGTGTCATTGGATGATCAATTAGGTCATATTCGTCCTCCCTAGGCTTATTCTTGTCCAATTAGGGTTTTTTTACCAATCTTGTGCATCCAATAAGTTTGTTTGTGTCATTAAATTAATATTTAGGAGATTTTCGTCCTCCCTAGGCATATTCTTGTCCAATTAGGGTTTCTAACCAATCTTGTGCATCCAATAGGTGTGTGTGTGTCATTGGATGATCAATTAGGTCATTTACGTCCTTCCTAGGCTTATTCTTGTCCAATTAGGGTTTTTAACCAATCTTGTGCATCCAATAACTTTGTTTGTGTCATTGAATTAATATTTAGGTCATTTTCGTCCTCCCTAGGCATATTCTTGTCCAATTAGGGTTTTTAACCAATCTTGTGCATCCAATAGGTGTGTTTGTGTCATTGGATGATCAATTAGGTCATTTTCGTCCTCCCTAGGCTTATTCTTGTCTAATTAGGGTTATTAACCAATCTTGTGCATCCAATAGGTGTGTTTGTGTCATTGGATGATCAATTAGGTCATTTTCGTCCTCCCTAGGCTTATTCTTGTCCAATTAGGGTTTTTAACCAATCTTGTGCATCCAATAAGTTGGGTTGTGTCATTGGATTAACATTTAGGTCATTTTCGTCCTCCCTAGGCTTATTCTTGTCCAATTAGGGTTTTTAACCAATCTTGTGGATCCAATAGGTGTGTTTGTGTCATTGGATGATCAATTAGGTCATTTTCGTCCTCCCTAGGCTTATTCTTGCCCAATTAGGGTTTTTAACCAATCTTGTGCATCCAATAAGTTCATTTGTGTCATTGGATTAACATTTAGGTCATATCCGTCCTCCCTAGGCATATTCTTGTCCAATTAGGGTTTTTAACCAATCTTGTGCGTCCAATAGGTTCATTTGTGTTATTGGATTAACATTTAGGTCATATTCGTCCTCCCTAGGCATATTCTTGTCCAATTAGGGTTTTTAACCAATCTTGTGCATCCAATAGGTGTGTTTGTGTCATTGGATGATCAATTAGGTCATTTTCGTCCTCCCTAAGCATATTCTAGTCCAATTAGGGTTTTTAACCAATCTTGTGCATCCAATAGGTGTGTTTGTGTCATTGGATGATCAATTAGGTCATTTTCGTCCTCCCTAGGCTTATTCTTGTCCAATTAGGGTTTTTAACCAATCTTGTGCATCCAATAAATTGAGTTGTTTCAATGGATTAACATTTAGGTCATTTTCGTCCTCCCTAGGCTTATTCTTGTCCAATTAGGGTTTTTAACCAATCTTGTGCATCCAATAAGTTCATTTGTGTCATTGGATTAACATTTAGGTCATTTTCGTCCTCCCTAGGCATATTCTTGTCCAATTAGGGTTTTTAACCAATATTGTGTATCCAATAAGTTGAGTTGTGTCATTGGATTAACATTTAGGTCATTTTCGTCCTCCCTAGGCTTATTCTTGTCCAATTAGGGTTTTTAACCAATCTTGTGCATCCAATAAGTTCATTTGTGTCATTGGATTAACATTTAGGTCATTTTCGTCCTCCCTAGGCATATTCTTGTCCAATTAGAGTTTTAGACCAATCTTGTGCATCCAATAGGTGTGTTTGTGTCATTGGATGATCAATTAGGTTATTTTCGTCCTCCCTAGGCTTATTCTTTTCCAATTAGGATTTTTAACTAATCTTGTGCATCCAATAAGTTCATTTGTGTCATTGGATGATCAATTAGGTCATTTTCGTCCTCCCTAGGCATATTCTTGTCCAATTAGGGTTTTTAACCAATCTTGTGCATCCAATAGGTGTGTTTGTGTCATTGGATGATCAATTAGTTCATTTTCGTCCTCCCTAGGCCTATTCTTGTCCAATTAGGGTTTTTAACCGATCTTGTTCATCCAATAGGTGTGTTTGTGTCATTGGATGATCAATTAGGTCATTTTCGTCCTCCTTAGGCATATTCTTGTCCAATTAGGGTTTTTAACAAATCTTGTGCATCCAATAGGTGTGTTTGTGTCATTGGATGATCAATTAGGTCATTTTCGTCCTCCCTAGGCATATTCTTGTCCAATTAGGGTTTTTAACGAATCTTGTGCATCCAATAGGTGTGTTTGTGTTATTGGATGATCAATTAGGTCATTTTCGTCCTCCCTAGGCATATTCTTGTCCAATTAGGGTTTTTAACCAATCTTGTGCATCCAATAGGTGTGTTTGTGTCATTGGATGATCAATTAGGTCATTTTCGTCCTCCCTAGGCTTATTCTTGCCCAATTTGGGTTTTTAACCAATCTTGTGCATCCAATAAGTTGAGTTGTGTCATTGGATTAACATTTAGGTCATTTTCGTCCTCCCTAGGCTTATTCTTGTCCAATTAGGGTTTTTAACCAATCTTGTGCATCCAATAAGTTCATTTGTGTCATTGGATTAACATTTAGGTCATTTTCGTCCTCCCTAGGCATATTCTTGTCCAATTAGAGTTTTAGACCAATCTTGTGCATCCAATAGGTGTGTTTGTGTCATTGGATGATCAATTAGGTCATTTTCGTCCTCCCTTGGCATATTCTTGTCCAATTAGGGTTTTTAACCAATCTTGTGCATCCAATAGGTGTGTTTGTGTCATTGGATGATCAATTAGGTCATTTTCGTCCTCCCTTGGCATATTCTTGTACAATTAGGGTTTTTAACCAATCTTGTGCATCCAATAGGTGTGTTTGTGTCATTGGATGATCAATTAGGTCATTTTCGTCCTCCCTAGGCTTATTCTTGTCCAATTAGGGTTTTTAACCAATCTTGTGCATCCAATAATTGTGTTTGTGTCATTGGATGATCAATTAGGTCATTTTCGTCCTCCCTAGGCTTATTCTTGTCCAATTAGGGTTTTTAACCAATCTTGTGCATCTAATAGGTGTGTTTGTGTCATTGGATGATCAATTAGGTCATTTTGGTCCTCCCAAGGCTTATTCTTGTCCAATTAGGGTTTTTAACCAATCTTGTGCATCCGATAAGTTTGTTTGTGTCATTGAATTAATATTTAGGTCATTTTCGTCCTCCCTAGGCATATTCTTGTCCAATTAGGGTTTTTAACCAATCTTGTGCATCCAATAGGTGTGTTTGTGTCATTGGATGATCAATTAGGTCATTTTCGTCCTCCCTAGGCTTATTCTTGTCCAATTAGGATTTTTAACCAATCTTGTGCATGCAATAGGTGTTTTTGTGTCATTGGATGATCAATTAGGTCATTTTCGTCCTCCCTAGGCTTATTCTTGTCCAATTAGGGTTTTTAACCAATCTTGTGCATCCGATAAGTTTGTTTGTGTCATTGAATTAATATTTAGGTCATTTTCGTCCTCCCTAGGCATATTCTTGTCCAATTAGGGTTTTTAACCAATCTTGTGCATCCAATAGGTGTGTTTGTGTCATTGGATGATCAATTAGGTCATTTTCGTCCTCCCTAGGCTTATTCTTGTCCAATTAGCGTTTTTAACCAATGTTGTGCATCTAATAAGTTTGTTTTTGTCATCGAATTAACATTTAGGTCATATTCGTCCTCCCTAGGCATATTCTTGTCCAATTAGGGTTTTTAACCAATCTTGTGCATCCAATAGGTGTGTTTGTGTCATTGGATGATCAATTAGGTCATTTTCGTCCTCCCTAGGCTTATTCTTTTCCAATTAGGATTTTTAACCAATCTTGTGCATCCAATAGGTGTGTTTGTGTCATTGGATGATCAATTAGGTCATTTTCGTCCTCCCTAGGTATATTCTTGTCCAATTACGGTTTTTAACCCTTCTTGTGCATCCAATAGGTGTGTTTGTGTCATTGGATGATCAATTAGGTCATTTTCGTCCTCCCTAGGCTTATTCTTGTCCAATTAGGGTTTTTAACCAATCTTGTGTATCCAATAAGTTGAGTTGTGTCATTGGATTAACATTTAGGTCATTTTCGTCCTCCCTAGGCTTATTCTTGTCCAATTAGGGTTTTTAACCAATCTTGTGCATCCAATAAGTTCATTTGTGTCATTGGATTAACATTTAGGTCATTTTCGTCCTCCCTAGGCATATTCTTGTCCAATTAGGGTTTTTAACCAATCTTGTGCATCCAATAGGTTGAGTTGTGTCATTGGATTAACATTTAGGTCATTTTCGTCCTCCCTATGCTTATTCTTGTCCAATAAGGGTTTTTAACCAATCTTGTGCATCCAATAAGTTCATTTGTGTCATTGGATTAACATTTAGGTCATTTTCGTCCTCCCTAGGCATATTCTTGTCCAATTAGAGTTTTAGACCAATCTTGTGCATCCAATAGGTGTGTTTGGGTCATTGGATGATCAATTAGGTTATTTTCGTCCTCCCTAGGCTTATTCTTGTCCAATTAGGATTTTTAACTAATCTTGTTCATCCAATAAGTTCATTTGTGTCATTGGATGATCAATTAGGTCATTTTCGTCCTCCCTAGGCATATTCTTGTCCAATTAGGGTTTTTAACCAATCTTGTGCATCCAATAGGTGTGTTTGTGTCATTGGATGATCAATTAGTTAATTTTCGTCCTCCCTAGGCTTATTCTTGTCCAATTAGGGTTTTTAACCAATCTTGTGCATCCAATAGGTGTGTTTGTGTCATTGGATGATCAATTAGGTCATTTTCGTCCTCCCTAGGCATATTCTTGTCCAATTAGGGTTTTAACCAATGTTGTGCATCCAATAGGTGTGTTTGTGTCATTGGATGATCAATTAGGTCATTTTCGTCCTCCCTAGGCTTATTGTTGTCCAATTAGGGTTTTTAACCAATCTTGTGCATCCAATAGGTGTGTTTTTGGCAATGGATGATCAATTAGGTCATTTTCGTCCTCCCTAGGCTTATTCTTGTCCAATTAGGGTTTTTAACCAATCTTGTGCATCCAATAGGTGTGTTTGTGTCATTGGATGATCAATTAGGTCATTTTCGTCCTCCATAGGCTTATTCTTGTCCAATTAGGGTTTTTAACCAATCTTGTACATCCAATAAGTTGAGTTGTGTCATTGGATTAACATTTAGGTCATTTTCGTCCTCCCTAGGCTTATTCTTGTCCAATTAGGGTTTTTAACCAATCTTGTGCATCCAATAAGTTGAGTTGTGTCATTGGATTAACATTTAGGTCATTTTCGTCCTCCCTAGGCTTATTCTTGTCCAATTAGGGTTTTTAACCAATCATGTGCATCCAATAAGTTTGTTTGTGTCATTGAATGATCAATTAGGTAATTTTCGTCCTCCCTAGGCTTATTCTTGTCCAATTAGGGTTTTTAACCAATCTTGTGCATCCTATAAGTTGAGTTGTGTCATTGGATTAACATTTAGGTCATTTTCGTCCTCCCTAGGCTTATTCTTGTCCAATTAGGGTTTTTAACCAATCTTGTGCATCCAATAAGTTGAGTTGTGTCATTGGATTAACATTTAGGTCATTTTCGTCCTCCCTAGGCTTATTCTTGTCCAATTATAGTTTTTAACCAATCTTGTGCATCCAATAGGTGTGTTTGTGTCATTGGATGATCAATTAGGTCATTTTGGTCCTCCCTAGGCATATTCTTGCCCAATTAGGGGTTTTAACCAATCTTGTGTATCCAATAAGTTGAGTTGTGTCATTGGATTAACATTTAGGTCATTTTCGTCCTGCCTAGGCTTATTCTTGTCCAATTAGGGTTTTTAACCAATCTTGTGCATCCAATAAGTTCATTTGTGTCATTGGATTAACATTTAGGTCATTTTCGTCCTCCCTATGCATATTCTTGTCCTATTAGAGTTTTAGACCAATCTTGTGCATCCAATAGGTGTGTTTGTGTCATTGGATGATCAATTAGGTCATTTTCGTCCTCCCTAGGCTTATTCTTGTCCAATTAGGGTTTTTTTTACCAATCTTGTGCATCCAATAAGTTTGTTTGTGTCATTAAATTAATATTTAGGTCTTTTTCGTCCTCCCTAGGCATATTCTTGTCCAATTAGGGTTTTTAACCAATCTTGTGCATCCAATAGGTGTGTTTGTGTCATTGGATGATCAATTAGGTCATTTAAGTCCTCCCTAGGCTAATTCTTGTCCAATTAGGGTTTTTAACCAATCTTGTGCATCCAATAGGTGTGTTTGTGTCATTGGATGATCAATTAGGTCATTTACGTCCTCCCTAGGCTTATTCTTGTCCAATTAGGGTTTTTAACCAATCTTGTGCATCCAATAACTTTGTTTGTGTCATTGAATTAATATTTAGGTCATTTTCGTCCTCCCTAAGCATATTCTTGTCCAATTAGGGTTTTTAATCAATCTTGTGCATCCAATAGGTGTGTTTGTGTCATTGGATGATCAATTAGGTCATTTTCGTCCTCCCTAAGCTTATTCTTGTCCAATTAGGGTTTTTAACCAATCTTGTGCATCTAATAGGTGTGTTTGTGTCATTGGATGATCAATTAGGTCATTTTCGTCCTCCCAAAGCTTATTCTTGTCCAATTAGGGTTTTTAACCAATGTTGTGCATCCGATAAGTTTGTTTGTGTCATTGAATTAATATTTAGGTCATTTTCGTCCTCCCTAGGCATATTCTTGTCCAATTAGGGTTTTTAACCAATCTTGTGCATCCAATAGGTGTGTTTGTGTCATTGGATGATCAATTAGGTCATTTTCGTCCTCCCTAGGCATATTCTTGTCCAATTAGGGTTTTTAACCAATCTTGTGCATCCAATAGGTGTGTTTGTGTCATTGGATGATCAATTAGGTCATTTTCGTCCTCCCTAGGCTTATTCTTCTCCAATTAGGGTTTTTAACCAATCTTGTGCATCCAATAGGTGTGTTTGTGGCAATGGATGATCAATTAGGTCATTTTCGTCCTCCCTAGGCTTATTCTTGTCCAATTA